>OX411310.1:30574845-30752345 GCA_948150685.1 Rhaphigaster nebulosa
AGTTGGTGTTGATAACAATTAAAACATAAATATTAATTAAACTGATGATTGCTTTGACATCTGAGACCTATTAGATTCACTTCTTCCATGGCATTTTCCATAGGCCACAACTGATGGACTTGAAACCGAAATAAGATGTCCATCCCTGGCATCAATATCAGCGGAAGCCCTATGTCTTCTCTTCGATGGCGGAACATGCCTTCTTCTTTTTGATACCCTAGGTATCGTATTGGGAGTAGTCGGGGGTTCTCCCATTTCTAACGAAGAAGAAGATCCATCACTAGGTGGACTTCTAGCAAGTGAATAGTAAGAATAACATTTAGATCTAGCTATCGATTTAACTCCTGGTCTTCGTTCTTCTTTTCTTCTTTCTTGTTTCATGCCTTTTTTGGGAGTAAGACTACCACTTCCACCACTAGTAGGACTTGGCAAATTCATATAGTTTCTTTTCTGATGCCTTGAACTTTCATCGGACTCACTGTATGGAGAGTCGTAATCGTCAAATGATCGTTGGGGAGCATGGTAGCTCCTTCTCCTCAAGCAAACAGAATCGTCCGAGTTTTTTCTGGATGATGCCAGCATTTCAGTAGATAGTGATGATCCAAATTCAGCAAGTGAACTGTCATCTGATTTGACAGTACATGAATAATACTGAAGCTTAACTGTACTTGTACTACTTGAAAAGTCAGATACGCCCAGGGAGGTATCACTAGAATTTGTTTGACGTTTATGCTTGACAGCGAGCTTTACGGTAGTTTCAACTGTCGATGATTCAGGAGCATCATCTTGTAATGTTTTGTTTTCATAATCTGAATCAGAGGAACTATCAAACTGTTTCACTTCTCTAGGAATTACAACTTTTGTGGCTTCTTCAGGTTTGAATTCCATGAAATAAGCCTCCACATTACTAATGATAGGAGTTTCAAATGAGGAATTAGGAGGAGATGGCCACTCATCTTCAGGATTAAGAAGAGGTGGGGGTATTTTAAAACCAAGAGGTTCTGGAGGTAAAGGAGGAAGAGGATGCTCTTCTATTTCAGGATTGGTAGAAGGATCAGATGATAAGCTTGGCTGTCTGTCACTCGACATAAGAGATTCATCCTCAACTGATAATGACCTGGAAGATGGTTTTGTAGAAAGATCATCTTCAAGATCAGATCTTTCTTGTTCAGAAGTAGTGCTTCGTTCTGAAATTCTTGATAAGGTTCTCGATAGGCCGAAAACGCCTCCAGTGTAGCTTCCAATTAATGATTCAGCCCCTACTACAGAATAACCGAATCCTTGATACTCTTCTTTTGTAGAATTACTGCTACCTTCTTCTTCATCAGCAAAATGAGAACAATCATCAGGAGGAAAAATACCTTCTTCTAAACTAGATGAACCTGAGCTTTCAAGTGAAAATGGAACCCAAGAATTTTTTTCTGGTTTTATACTTGAAGAACTAGATGCATCTTCGTCAAAACTACGTTTAGGTGGTATCAATTTCATATCGACTTGAGCTGGCTCTTCGATTTTTTCACAAATTTCAGACAATGGTATAATGTCTTCGACAACTGGAAAATTGAATTCTGTTTTAATCAAAATTGAATCTGCTTCCTTATTTTTATCAGTTTCTTCAGGAACATTGATAGGAATACTGGTTTCTTCACACTCTTCAAATATTTCTTCACTAGATAAATTCTCTTTATCAATACAGGCATCTACAATGTTAAAAATTTCCTTATCTTTCTCAGAAAAACTAACATCCTTAGGAGACATATGTTCTTTTAAAGCTTCAATAGGATCTGGTGCAAAAGCATCATCATCATTTCCCCAATCAACTTCTTCAATATCAACAGTAGGTATGCCAGGTACATCGGTTTCTTCCGATGTCCATATGTCAACTGAATAACTTTTTGTGTTCTTAAAAGAATCAAGCCTTTCTTGACGAGTACTCGGGCGCCTCTCTGTTGATGGCTCATTTATATCACTTTCAAGAATATCAGAACCAGATCTTTTTCTGACTGGATCCGGTGACAACTGCATCAAAGATTCTTCTCCTGATAAATGTTCCAATTGAGTTTCCTCATTGATACATCTAGATGGGCTCAGTTCTTGCTTAAGAACTAAATTATCTGCAACAGGAGAAGGAATGGATTCTTCAATATCAAACTGCTGTTCACACTCCATGAATTCTAAGTCATCATACTTAAATTGCACACTGTCACTTGGTTTTCTGGGGCTTTCATAGTAAAAATCTGATTCTGGTACTTTCTGCTCATCACTGGCATTTGATAGTTTGTCCAAATCTTTCAGTAAATGAGAATGAAGTTTCTTGGGTTCAGGTAGAGCTTGATCTTGATCACTTAAATCCAGAAAATTAAGATTAGTTTTATCAATAGGAGAGATTTTATTAAAATCAGGAGATATCTCTGCAACTGTACAAGGACTCGACTTGGTATCATCATCGGTATTTATCGATTCTGATGGAGGTTTATCATTTATTATTAACGGAGAAGGTACCTGAGATCCAGAACGTTGCTCTGAATTCCCTTGGCAAATTTCAGCATTACTTGGTAATGTTTCTGAACTTGTTGGAAGGTCTCTATCAACTTTTGCATGTTCCAAATTTTCTGTAAAAGGTACTAAATTTTCAGCAGTAGTAGCTAAATCATCTTTTTTAATGCTATCGAGATTTACAGGAGTGTTCTGGAGAACAGGTGATATATTATTCAATTCTTCTTCTTCAATAACATATTCTTTTTGAATAGGCTTGATTCCTCGAAGTGATTTCTCTTCTAATTCTATCCCTTCATCGTTATCTAAAGTATCATCTTTACTGGAGAACGAAGTTATAGGAGGTAATCTGTGCAAAGAAACAACGGGAGCATCTAATGATTTTGCTCTGCGTGAGCTTGCTGGGGACTGTGAATGTGTTGGTGAGAAAGCAGATCCTTCCGAGAACCCCAGCCTTGCAAAAAGAACAGGTGAACGCTCCCTTTTAGCAATAGGTGTTAATTCACCAAACTTTTTCCAAACCATTTCTGGAGATGTCACTTGTTTTGTCATATCCTGTTTTTCAGTTTTAGAATCTTTTACATTTTTTGCACCATCATCTTTCTCCTCTTTAGGGCTTGGCTTCTCAGGTAAAATAGATGGTTGAGGTTCTAAAGGTAAATCTGTAGGAACTTTAGTTTTAGTAGAAGGAGTCTCCTTATCCTGGTGGAGACTTTTTTTATCTTTCTCTATAATAAGAATATCTTTCTCAATAATGATGACTTGTGAAGAAATGAGATTCCAATCAGGTTTTATCTTTTTATCTATTTTCCTTTTAATATCATGCTTAGAATCTAATGTTAAACTTTGTTCATCTATCTTTCCAGATCTAGTTTCTGACAAGGCCTTTTTTTCAAAAGTGTGATGCTGAATACTTGCATCAATTGTATTTTTATTACTTGAAGTGATGTTTTTTTCTATATCTTTTAATTCTTTTCCAGGCACTTTATTTATTGTAACATCACTTTTTTTCACATCTAAAAAAACATCATCATTTTCATCATTGGTTTCAGAATCAGTTTCTCTCCTATGTAAATTTCCTTTTGAAATTGGTTCCTTATTAATGTCAACAACAGTCTTTTGTTCTTTGCTAGCCAAAACAGGTTTTACAGAAGTTTTCTCAGTGCTACGTTTAGCAATTTCACTTTCTTGGTGTTCATCTTTGTTCTCTATAAGAGCTTCCATGCTCTTTCCTTTTTTTTCAAAAGATCTTTGTTTTTCAAAAGAAGCATCGTGATCACAAGTACAATAACCTTGAGTTTTGAAATCTATTAATGCCTTTAAGGAGGATCTTTCTGGGACTTTAGAATCTCGGTCCACAGATCTGTCAAGGCTTTCAGATTTTGACTTTATCAGTTTTTCTGCTTTCTTTCGCTCCAGTTCTTCACTTCGCTGTTTCTTCAATTCCCTTTCCTCTTTGGATTCCCTAACTACTTTTCCTTCTATACTGGTTTTAATTTCTTTACTGAACCTTTCTCTCCTGAAATCTATTCTTTCAGGCAAATCACAGCTAGAACTAGATTCACTTTTCCAATCTCTTAACTTATCTCTTCGACGACCAGTATCACTATCCGATCTTTGAGAATCAAAACTGCTCACTTTCTTCTCTATTGAATTTTTACTGTCAGAACCTCTTTTCTGAAAAGCTCGCTTTCTACTAGTTTTGTATTCAACAATAATAACATCAGGATCACTGGTGTCAACTGATATATTTTTATCATCTGAACTGCAAATTACAATACCTTCGCCATCTTGTGAATCAATTTTAATCACTTCCACAGGAGGATTTCTCTCAAAAGATGGTGTTTTCCTGAAATCAGAATCAGCACTTAAAGCTTTTGTTTTTACAAGAACTCCTTTAGTTCTTGGGCCATCTTCGCTTTTGACTTTTAAAAGATCTTTTTTGACTGAGGAAATCCTGGGAGCTTTAGGAATGTCTTCTTTTAACCCTCCATATTTGCCTTCTGGTTTCAAATTCAATGCATTATTTTTAGAATTTTGATCGACTAAATCGTCTACACTTTCAGCTCCTAAACTCAGAGAAAGTCCAGAATCCTGTGAATTCAAATCTGAATCCTGTTTTGTTTTGGATAACTTATTTTTCGTTTTTAAAGATTTTTTCTTTTCAGAATCCACTGTTAACCTTTTTTCTGGACTTTTTCTAGGAGAAACTGGAGACCGACATTCATAAATAGAAGAAGTACCATTCATCTGTTGACGTTTGTATAATGTATAAGGAATATCTGCTGTACTTTTACTCGCTTGCCCTCTATCTTCAGAAGAATCAATACTCTCTGTTGGGGTATAGTCAAAGCTTTTTTGGTGAAATAATTTTCTATGCTGCCTAGCAACTTTCCAAAAATCGGAAACATATGGCTCACTTTTTGTTCTTTCGACAGGATAGCGTTCCACTTCTTCATAACCAATCACAGCACCCGGCTTACATTTGGCATCAAACTCATCGAATTCGACATTCTTTTCCCTGTTCTTTGCAAAGCCTAATTTACATTTTTCATTAAACTCATTAAAACCTATGTCTCTATAACGTGGTTCGACATAACCCAAACGTTTTTCAACATCGTCTTTATAATCTTCAATTACAAATATTTCATCATCAGGTAAAACTTCGCCGCTAGAACCTAAAGAACATGACCTACTATGAACATAACTTTTAGCTTCACGCTCTAATAACTCATACGAATCATGGCTTAAATCATCATGACTGAACTCACGAGAACTGCCAGTGTCCATCACCAAAACAGAACCACCAGGCTCTATTTCATCAGCACTCTCGGTAGAGAGTGAGCTGGTGGTTCCAGGATAACTGCTTGAGTAAACTTTGGCATCTTGCTCTATACCACTCCTATCGAGAGAAGGAGTTTTAGAACCTGCGATAATGAAATTTCTTTCATATTTTGGCTGTGGTTTCTCTATTTCAACAGGTTCTTGTGGCTTACGAAGCTCTTTACAGCTAGCCGAACGATGCCATGTAAATATGGGTGTATGAACTTCTGGCTCTGCCTCTATTTGTTCTACAAAATCAACAATGTCTGTCTGTGAAGAGGTTGTATTATATTGTTTATAAGAATGGTGCAGACCTGTGCGCTGACGCTGGTCTCGGAAAGTGTGAGGGGAGGAATGACTCTGATTCATCCGATCCACAGGAGAGGTCCGGCTCGGAGAATCCACCCCCGCAAGCACCATCGACCCGCATGACGCTGACACTAAAACAGATTCTTATAATAACACTCAAAAAATGACAAGAATCAGAAATTAACAGTAACTTAATTTAATTACAGATATTAATTTGATAGCTTATAAAAATACAACTTTGATCAAAGAGCAACACATAGGGTACTGAAAACACCATAATTATTAACAAGTAATTATCAGGATGCATTGGAAATGTAAAAATAAAATTCTAAAAAATAAGAACAGTAGTTTAGTGTTAAACCATTGGAATAAGGGGATTTAATAAATTAAAAAATAAAATAAATTTTAAACTACCATTTAATATTCTACTATAAGTACAAACATAAAAACAAAAGCCACTATATGAAATTCTAAACAATGAAGTTTTGGATTTAAATAAATTTACTTTTTGTTATTTGAAAGGTAAAGATTCTGAAATTTACTCTATCTAACAGTGTTTTTTGAAAAAAAAAAAAAACGATAAATAAAAATGACAAATATCTTACAATTTTTTATGAAGTAAATATAAGAAAAACTCATAAAAAATTAGAGGAAGGGATCAGATCTGAAAAATGATTAATATGATAATAATAAAGATATAACTGTTTGATTTTATTTGGACAACTGAATTTTATGCTATTATTACAATTAAAGAATTGTCTCGTGGTAACTATAACTTTTAAATTTTATTATTTAAAAATAGTTATAAGCTTATCACAACAAAACATCTAGAATGGATACGTAAAAAAAAAAAAAGGATATTCTAGAATTATAAATACAATGGCCCACAGGCTCAATCATCTGATAACTCTTGGGTTTGGAGGCTAAGAATTCTTGAATTCTATAGCTGAGATGCAATGTTGTTTAAAAGTTGAATAATTATTCCTAAAAAAAATTGGTCTGAAGGAATGATAGGAAATAAAATGTAAGATCAAAATTAAAACCCGTTTGGAGATATAGGTGGATTATCCATAAAAATTTTTCATAGAATATCCACATTTCAATGTTTATGGCAATTCGTTAGTTGAAACAATATTAGGTTTTGAACATATTTCCGAATGACATTGGACATGTGCAGGGATGTACTTCCTTCATGCATGTTTATGCTTGAATGGGATAGCCTCTGACTTCATATCGGTGAAAGTGACCTCGTCTACTTTTGAAGATACCTCGTCTACTGCCAATTGTTACATAAGTTATTTCTACTATCAATAATCCATCCTTAAAATCACCGATATTTCATAATCGACAGCAATGTTTAATAAATGAAACGAAATAAGACTGAGCAATCAAATGAAAATTAGTTCACAAAACATTTCATTAGAGGTTAAGAATTAATACATCATTAAAAGCAGTTTCCTTAAATAGAGGCCAGAAGTCAATAAATAGCATACAACTTGAATCCTAGCATTTTTGTTTGATCAACCCATTGCTTGCAGGTAGTCTGAAGGAAAAGTAGCAACTGTTATGTCTTAACAATTTTATTTTCTAATGTAAACAAACCTAACAAACTTGTTAAGTGAATAATCGTTATTTCTGTGAACCATTTGATAGAAAGCTTCTGAATATTGAAAAAACTACAGAAAATTGTAATAAATAATGGGAATTAGTAATCTAAGGCATCTAAAAAAATAGCTTACAGGAAATTCTCAACACAGATAGCTACTCAGGTTCAATTATTTATAAATGTGCTCTTAAACTCACCCAGGACGAATTAAAAAGAATTTTTATTTTAAAATATAAATCTTCTAAGCATGAAAAAAAAAGTTGTACATACAAACATTTTGTTATTATTTCAAGGATTTATTTTAAGTTCAAGAAATAAGTCTTAATGCATGAGTTATCACAAATCTGCAAAATATTAATACGCAGCATATTTAAAATATATAAAATACAGCATAAATTAATTTTATTATGTCATACAATTTACACCACCGCCCTCAAATATCTGTAGATGATCCTGAGCATTATTGCCCAGAGGCACATAATAGGCCAATAATGAATTAGATGCTATGCCTTTCACTAGCCATTGCATATTTCTCAATTCATGAATACATTTATAAAGATTATTTTCTATCATCAGTTGAATTAAAATAACAGTACTAAACTGTCAATACTTTGCATTTGGATTCTACATTACTGAACATGAAATTCAAATCCTGTGAGCAATGTTGGATTTTCAACACAATACGGTACAGAGTATTTGGCCAAAAACTTTAAAGCATAGTCAGAATATTTTAAGGCTGTTGACTTCGTTGCATCACTTTTCAAAAAAGATAATAAATTTTAAAAATATTATATATTTTTTTAAATTCATTTTAAGTGAATGCTTATTATACAGTAATTACTAAGCTAAGAACCTTTTGGAAAAGGGATATTTTACTATATTACAATAGAAAAGATCCAAAGCTTTGGATGTGTTTGTATATCATGTATAACATACAAAGCTTTATTGTAATATAGTAAAATATACTTGTCAACAAATTGTTTTTAAAACATAACATTTAAGACATTTTATAATTCTTTAATTCCATATCCCAACATTAAATCAATTTAAGAAGGGATTAAAATCAAATGAAACAGCTATATGAGGAATTATTTTAATACACTAACACAAAACTACAATTATAACAATAATGACAAATGAGAACATGTTGAGTCTTCGACAGATTAGAAGTATCATATGTAATGTATGTGAGAGACAAAAATAAAAGAAGGAATTTCCATTTCATTGAATGAAGCATCCTAGTGATGCTAATTTAGGCATTTATATAATTTCTTTTAAATGTGTTATAGTTATTTTGGTATTTCACTATAGAGACTGAAATAAAAATGCACATTATAGACCTGCAAGATACTTTTGACTCTGTGGTACAAATCAAAATATGAAGGCAAAGAATGTTCCTGGGAAGCTTATAGACACCATTAGATCCTTCAATAAAGTCTCAAAAGGGTAAATCAGAATTAATGGAAAGGATTCTGAAAGAGGCGTCAAACAGGGAGACAGCCGAAGCACTCCTCTCTGAATTCTGGCACGGCCTTAAAAAGTAGAATTGTCTATTTTGATTATAAAACAAGGATTATTAATTAAATTACTTTCGCACAATACCAGGTGTTTATCTAATAAATAAAAATAAGAAAAATGAATTTTAAAATGTACGGTTATTGATAATGATTTCTATTTGAATGAATGGGTGAAATTCAAATAAAAATTATTACCCAAAGGGATTATACAGGACAAAAACAAGTTTCTGAACTGAGTACAGGAGATCAAGATAAAAAAGGCAACTGCTTTAAAACTATTTCATGCATTAAAAAAGGGATTCAACCGCAGATGGTAAAAGAGTGGCTGTTCACAAACTGGAAGGAGTCAAGAATAAATAGAAAGCACCTAGGTATAGTGGAGGAGCACTGCATCTATTTCACATCACCAACGTTGGTTCATTTGAAAAGTAACTTTTAACAAACTTATACATATGAAACTTGATTCGAAAGACCTGTATAGCCAATTCTTGTTCTGGTAAGATCATCTGAAACTAATCATTAAACCATAAATGGACTGAATCCTAAAAGAGAATATAAATTGTTCCAATAAATAATTTTAATCAGTGTTCGACCAAAAGTATAAAATTTCTGTTGAATTCAGTTTACATTAAAATTAACAATAATTAATGGACTATTAACATTTAATATAATTACTACAACCATGATACATTAGACTGTCGATAAACCGAAAATCAGATATTTGTAACAACATTAGGGCGATGAATAATAGTTTAAACTTTATTTCTCTTCCTCTTTACATGTATCTGGTTATATCACATGGAACATAAATTTTTGAATATATTAATAATGGAATGGATGTAATCTTATACTATTAAAAAAAAAAATATATATACTCCATAGCTTCATTAAAATCGAACTAATGAACAAGTTTCTTAACCCTCCAATACAAGTTCATATGATCACAGCAAACGTCCTCACTGTTAAAGGACACCCAGCCCTTTCACAATTTTTATATTCACTTTTAAATGTGCAGCCCTTCTTTAAGAGACACCAGTGTTGACTTGTAACTAAAACTGTGACGATTGAAGCATCTTTTACTTAAGAAGAAAAGTCTAAACTTGGCCCTATTTTAAAAATGGATTTACCCTGACGGAAAGTGTTATAATTTTGGTAATAATATTTTCTAAAAGATAAGATCCCTTTCTCCTGAGGGGATATAAATACTCAGGAGATTGGTTGCCACGAGGATACGGGGCCTCCTCTGCTGGGCTAATCACCCGTAGTGGAGTACATTCGATTCAAAGCAACTTAACTTGCCTCGGACCTGGACGGACTCATCGGCTACGACACGGCACTCGAAAGGACATCAGATTTGGAACGTGGAATATTTAGACATTAACTGGCAAAGAAACGGAAATAGTAGAGGAAATGGAGTTCTATAAAGTAGATCTTCTAGGCATCAGTGAAGTAAGGAGGAAGGGTCACGGAGAAATAAATTTAGATAAACAGTATATTCTCATATACTCAGGAGTTCCAGTCGGAGTGAGGGCAAAGGAAGGGGTTGGATTAATTATGAAGGATAGTCTCTTTGCAAGAGTTGAGGAATGGGAACCCGTATCATCGAGAATAATTACGGCATACATTGAGTTGACCATAGGAAAAGTTGCCATAATACAAATTTATGCCCCAATGGAAAATGCAGATGTAATGGACAAAGACCAATTCTATGCTGACCTAGAAAGAGAAGTCATTAAATGCCAGAATAGAAACAGAGAAGTAATCATAATGGGCGACTTCAATGCTAGGACTGGGTGTGACTACGCCAGAGCACACGGAGTAATGGGGCCACATGGAGGCGAACGTGCTAAAAATGGAAATGGCCAAAGATTAGATAGATTTTTGTGTAGACAACGATCTGCCTATCGCCAGCTCATTCTTTCCTCACAAAAAAGTACATAAAATAACTTTTTCGGCCGAAGAGAGAAATGTAAATAGCATAATTGACTATCACATATACAGTCGAAGGATCAGGAGACTATTTACTAATGTCAAAGTGATTAGGGGAGCAGAAATCGGCTCAGACCACCTTCAGTTGATAGGAGATACCCAAATACTCCACCCAAGAAAGGAACACCCTAAAAGCTACAAGAAAATTGATATTGTAAAGCTCCAATTACCGGAAAAAAGAATGGAATATTCAGAGTTATTGGATTTAAAACTTAGGGACACCAATATGGAAGGAAATGTGGATGAAATATGGACAAGAATGAAGAAAGCCATACTGGAAGCTGCTACGACTACGTGTGGAATTGTTATTATTTCATCGAAAAGGAAAAGAAACAAGTGGTGGAATGAAGGCATCAGTCGCAAGGAAGAAGGAGGCTTGGAAGAAGTACCACAGACATAAGACCTCTGAAAACTGGGAACTTTATGTTCGAAGAAGAAATGAGTCAAAGCTAGTGGTGAGAGTGACCAAAAGAAAGAGCTGAGAAGAATTCGGTCAAAGCCTATAAAATGACTACAAAGAAAACGTCAAAGTTTTTTGGAAAAGGGTGGAAGCTTTGAAAGAAAAGAAAAGCAAACCAATAAGAAATGTTAAAGATGAAAGAGGCAGATTGGTCACTAAATATAAAGATATTTTGGAGAGATGGAGACTCCATTAATCAGAGATTTTTTCTGGAAATGCTGAGGAGATAATAACCAGAGGAAATGTTCAGGAGGAACACAATGAAGTGATCTGGGAAGAGGAGATAGAAGCTGCAATGGAAAAGTTAAGACTTGGTAAGGCAGCTGGCAGAGACAGTATAGCTCCCGAATTAATCAAATTTGGTGGAGCGGAACTGTTAAAAGCATTACAGTATCTTTTCCAGAAAATATATACCGAAAAAGCTATCCCTAAAGTATGGGAATATAATATAATTATCCCTATTCATAAAAAAGGAAGTGCAAGCGAATGTGGAAACTATAGACCTATCTGCCTATCTCAGGTTGTATACAAGTTATACACTTCAATATTAGAAAAGAAACAGAGGATGCTTGTAGAGAAGGATTTGGAAGAGGAACAATGTGCATTCCGACCACAACGCCAAACCCAAGATCTCATTTACTCTCTGAGAACTATCATAGACAAGTCTTGGGATCGAGATAAGAGTGTTTTCTTGGCATTCCTAGACCTGAAGGCTGCCTTTGACTCTATTCCTAGACAAGAATTATGGAATGCCCTCTCCGCCAAGAATATCCCACAAGGATTAATAGATGCTGTCAAGTCCACATACCATAACTCCAAAGGTATAATTAGAATTAACGGAAGAGAGTCAGATATATTTGGCATGAAGAAAGGTGTGAAGCAAGGAGATAGCTTAAGTCCTCTCTTATTCATTATATATATGGATGAAATTTAGAAGATGTGTAAACGAAGGACAGCTCGCACTGTTGTAGGCAAATGGAATATGAGGACAATCCTGGCGCAAGTGATGGAGTTTCATTAGAAAAGAATTATCCGAAAGGATTTTATATCACCGTCAACATGAGTGTGATCGTAAGATCATTTCTGTCCTTCCCCACGACAAAATTTTTGAACTGTAAATGCAACAAAAATTTCATTGTTTAATACAAATAAATAAATTTGCTTCTTTAATTTTTAAATGATTATTTCTAAGTCATAATCACTTACAGCCTTTTCATTCGTTAGAACCTCATTGTGGCTATTCTTATTTTCATATTTCTTATTAATATTAAAATCAAAAAGTAATTGGTATGTTCTGAAATTTAACTGATTTACTTAACGTCAGGAAATTTGTTAACACAATTTTGCTGGAGAAACAGTTTTGACTTATCTCAACATTTAAGTCTAGAGCAACATCACAATCCTCTATGGGTGAGCCAGCAAGTAATGGCAGATGTAAGGTATGACAGAATTAACCACTTTGTAATAGAAGGAAATCTTCGCCGAAGAGCTATGGAATCATGCAAAAATATTTTGCATACCCAGTGCAAAAAATGTAACATAGGCTAGTGCATCCCTTGTTTTGCGGGGTTCCATAGAAAATCGTTATGATTTTGTATGAAATATGCCAAGAGTGGGCATTGTATAAATAAAAAAATACATATTTCTTTTTTTTTTTTATCATTTCTAGTAATTATATAAGCTACAGTATATATATTATTTAAAACGTGTTTATTTAACAAAATTCAAACCTTCCTTTACCACTGAACAAATCATCTTGAAAATGGACGAGCATGATATGATCACGGCTAATAATGAGTAAACAGTGTGCCTGATTTTTTAAAAAATAATTTATCTGTATTTCAGAATATCCAATTAATGAAGAAAATTTTACAAAATCTCATTTTTTAGAAAAATTTTTAGCTAGCTCTTGGAGAGTTCATTTGTAGTAATATGGAGTATTAAAGAAAATAAATTCTGTAATAGCTTTGACTATCAATTTCCTAGTTTTAAACACTTTTTTTTTATTATAAAATAATCCACTTCTTGAAAAAAAAAAAAAAAAAAAGTGGGAGCAGCAGAACTCTATCAATAAGGTCCAATTTTCATTAAAATACAAAATTGAAAATATCAAAATGGTGGGAGAAATATGTTAAGACTCCCAAAAGGGACTTCTTTAGCATAAACTCATCTCACATACAAATTTTCAACCCTCTAACTTAACCTGGAGGGGCTGAAGAAGTGTAGAAAACTGTGAAAAAACATTTGCATATGCCGAAACATTGGCTATAATTTAGTCCCACATCTGTGGTATTGTTCTGCCTAGAAAACAAGTATACATACCAAATTTCAGTTTATTTGATTCCACGGGAAGAGCCCAAATTTAGTGGGAAAAATATATATGGATCATTCTCCACATAGCTTTTTAATAACGATCAACCATCTGAATGAGGGTGATTTTTTTTCCTCTATAATTATTCCCCTCGAGGCCAACATTTACTTTCTACTTAGAACTTCCAATAATTAATGGATATTTAGTTATAAAATAGATAATGGTAGTTTTGTCACTCCCTAGCCCTGTCAAAATGCTGAGGCTATGACTTCACAAGTCATTGGCACCAGTTTCTTTCGCAGTAAACCTAATAAAATGATTGCCATTTATGTTAGCATTCTTTCGAGTATTGGTATAAAATATAATTTAAATTTTAGGTGGAACAGAACAATCATCATACCATTTTTTGCCTTGTCTCATAGTTTTCAATCACTTCCTGGGTCAATGGGTGGTGATTGTGGATTTTAAAGAAGCTTACGACAGTGTCCACAGAGAACAACTGTACAAGGCAATGAGAGAGCTTGAAATCCCTGAAAAGCTTATTAGAATGGTAAGACTGATGATGAGAGAAGTGAGATGCATAGTGCATATTGGAGGAGCAAGATCTGAGATATTCACATCGGGGGAAGGACCGAGGCAGGGGGATGCACTGGCATGTCTCCTATTTGATCAAGCTCTAGAGAAGGCCATTAGAGAATTTGGTATTCAAGTGGGTGGAACTGTATTCAGCCGAACAGTACAACTTCTTGCTTACACTGATGATATTGATATAGCTGGATGGTTCTTTCAGGCTGTCTCTGATGGATTCTTTAAATTAGCAGAAACAGCAAGAAAAATGAGGCTTAAAGTAAACGCAGCAAAGACCAAATACATGATTACGGAGGAAATCTCGAGGCCTGCTGAAGAAATCACTATCGGAGAGTATGCTATTGAAAAATTCTCCGATTTTGTTTATCTCAGGTCCCTCATAGCCCAAGACAATGTTGTGGATTCTGAAATTAAACGAAGAGTGCTATGCGCCGACTGTTGTGATTATGGCCTCAGTCCATATTTTAGGAGACATTACATTGACTAATGGCACAAAAATTCACTTATACAAAACAATTATCCGGCTAATTACCCTTTATGGCTCAGAAACGTTGACTATCACCAAAACTGGTGAGCAGAATTTGATCGTCTTTGAGAGAAAGTTTCTGCATAAAATTTTTGGAGCTATGAAGGTTGACCAGGTATGGAGACCTCGAACAAACTAGGAACTCAAAGATTTATTATCATAGGCGGTGCAGTCTATTAGGCTCAGTAGATTGAGATGGGCCGGACACGTTGCTCGGATGGCTGAGAATGATCTACCAAAGGAAATAATGATGGAGGTAATACATGGAACAAGGCGCAGAGGAAGACCTCTAATTAGATGGAGTGATGGAGTAGCTGGTGATGCAGGAGGCCAAGACTCGAAATCGGGTTGTAGCGCCGAATGAATGCTACATTTATGCGTACAATCCTTTTTATCAAACTTTCAATTGTATTCATTTAATCCATATAGATACTCAAATCAAGCAATAGCGAAGCATTACTGGGTCAGCTAGTATATTCATATATATATATTTATATTAATAGAAAAAACTTAATATCCCTTAAGAATACCTAAGATGAACAAAAATTAATTATTAATCTGGAAAAAAGGACCTGTTATATGATAAATAAAAAACATAACCTGTAGATCACAAAATATATATATATATATATATATATATATATATATATATATATATATATATATATATAAAGAAAGAAAATAAATTCATATGTGTATATATATTTTAGACTTCCCCGAAACCTCCAAAACCATGTTCTAAAGGTTATAAAATGGGTTTAAAATGCATTCTCACCCCTCTCCAATGAACTTCGATACAATGCCAAAGTCTATAATTTTGGAAGGAAATATGACTAAAACGGTTATAAGGCACGGTATGATCCGGTAGGCTCTGACTACCCATTTTTTATGCCTTGGAGGTTTGAAAAGATCAACCTTGAAATGGATTACGTAGGAGGATTAATCCATACACTAACACTTCAAAATTAAAGTTCTTCAATTACTAATTAATTAATATATTTAATATGTCACCTACAAAACTGACATTCCATGTGATATAACCAGATAATAAAATTCCAGATTCAGTTCCGTCTTATGAAAAGAAAAAATTCATTTATTTTCACAATGTAATTACATAAACTGTAATTACTGTAAAAAATAACACTGATTTTTATAAATCAATTCAACAGATTTTCACCTCTTTAGAATTTATTAGTAAATACAACTTTGTACTATTATCCTAAAAAATTCCAGTTTCCTCTAAATGAGTTATTAATAAAAAATTCTAGAATGTATTGTTCTATCTGTAAATATAAGGTAAAAATGATTAATTTATAGAAAAAATCATTATTATAAGTAAATGTTTACATAAGTAACAACAATTATTAGCTTTTTTTAAAAAATATTTTTATATTTATTTATTATATTTAAAGTTTTAAGGATTACATAGGAAGAGGCTTAACAAAACTTTAACGAGATGTTTAAGCAATTTCCACTTTCAATCATTTGGACTAGTTAAGCCAAAATGTATAAACCTTTCTGCCAATGCTGAAAATTTGATAGAACACTAGTTCCAAAAAAAAGAATAGGATAAGGCAAATATTGTTAATTAAGAGAAGGCTATAAATGGGCAATCATGTTGCAGAGAAATAAGCTACTTGTACGACTGAAGTAAAACAAAGTTAATTAAATAACAATAAAAAATATTTACTCAGAGTATCATTGACTAATGGGTTGAGATTATCTAAAAGGAAGGAACCAGATTTTTCCTATTACATATATTGATAAAATATAGATTTTAACTTTTACAGGACTAAATTAATAATTGATGAGTATTTGATTGAAAGAATTAAAATTAAAAGCAATCCATCAGATAAATACAAACAATACACAGTATCATGAGACACAAATATACAATGAAATATATCAGGATTATTTAGAGGAATAATTATTTTAATCTATCTAAACATCAACAAATAAACACTAAAACATATTAGATGGACTCTGTTCAATACAAAGAGTGAAATAATATATCAAGTATTATTATGGATAAAAATATCTAAATGGGCTATACTAGCAATGCTAACATGGAATGTTCAAATTCTATCTCCAGCTACGTAGTATATATTCGTCTAAATGAGATGTTAGATGATTGCCTCCCTATGGGAAGACCTACACATTATTTCAGGTGTGACACAAGTATAAATAGGTTAATATAATGGAAAGAAATGATAAAAATGAAAAATTATATTTATTATTATAAACAATAATAATGTATTAATTATTTATTGCTTTTAATTTTAAATATAAGACCTGAAAAAAAATAGTTAAGACGATTCTAAATACTCTTGAGAATGCGCCTAATGATATTTCTCATACCTTGATGAGTTCAAGCCATACCTGTTGTGGAAGAATCAATTTCATATCAACATAAGAAAATGATTCTTCGGTCAAAGATCATTTCTTAAGATTCTGAAGAAAAATACGGAGAGCATTGTTCTGCACATGGAGGCATTAAAGGCAGATAACAAAGTGGGCTGATCTGTTGTAGGTAATATTCGCTAGGAAAGCAAAAACATTGAAGTAAGCTTCTATACATATCAGAAACCCCACCAGTTCCAAATGAGCCATGATTATGGAATCCATGAGCATTCTTGTACCTATTGCACTAAATGAATTAGGTGATCAAGCAGCCTATTCAGTCCAGAAGAGAGAAATGACTCAGGTTCAATAATCAACAAGATTGTGGTGAAGACTTTTCAATAAAGTGAAAGAAAAAAAACGCATAAGGTGTCAGGTGAATATTTTAAATCTGAATGAAATAAAGGACAGTCTAAACATCAACCAAGACATTGAGCAAAGAAGAAATTGTTATGTTAGCAAAATCTTTGCTATGCCTGAATCAGGCACATACTTCGAGAGTGGCCAAACACGCATAAATAAGAGACCATTTGCAAATGTTCCCGACTTTAGAAATCTTTAATAGACAGTGGAAATAGAAGTGATGAGTAGTGAACTGTAATAATGTACCCCTTCACCTTTTTAAAATAGATTAACCTTAAGTTACAACAAATATTTGAGTTCTTAAAATTATTTATAAAAAATATTATCAATTATATCCAGAGTAGAACGAATTAAATAAAAATAAATAAATATTTATTCATGCTCATACTCATACCATCTCAATATGGGGTCTATTGTATGAATGATACTTTCTGCATTAAGAAGATCTTGTTTTTACAAAACCGAGAGATTTTAAAAATTATGTAATATAACAGAAAATAATGTGCAGCTTATCGAAGCAGAACCGCTTGAAATAAAGTTCTACTGACATTGAGACAAACCCTTCCTTCACTTAAACTTGCAGTTGCATTTAGCACTTCGGAACAAATGTTTTATATATTTTGAAATATTTTTTACTTTTTTCCTAACTAAATAGATAAAGGAAAATTCTGATGATAAATAACTACCTCTCTTTTTGTTAACAAATTGATATTATTACGCTAGTGGTTAGTATTTGCCACATACAAAACAGTACAAGATCAACCGCTAAACAAAACGTAGCCAACTATGATTAAGTGATAGGCTAGTGGTATATCTTCTCTGAGAGAAAGAGCATAAATTTCCCACCACAAGTTAGCTATTTTAATATAAATAAAAATAAAATAAAAGACAAATACATTTGAATGATAAAACTGTATATAAAGATAAACTTATGAATATTATTCAAATTGGTAATTAATCTTATCACAAGAATAAAATAATTTTCTCAAAGATTTTAAGACAGAAAATTTGAAGCAATACAATTTTTTCAACATAGGCCACTTTTAATCAAATTTAAATATGTAAAACATTTTTAAGTTTAAATATTTAAAGCTTAATAAATATTTAAACAATAAATATTAAATTTAAATAATAAATATTACATTTAAATATTTAAACCTTATTAAATATTTAAATATTATTTAATTAAAAAAATTAAATATTTAAACCACTAAAACAAAAGAACTTTTTTTAGATTCTGAGTGGCAAGAGATAGTTTTCATTAATATTAAACTTAGGAAAATAGCCTAGAAATATTTTTAGAAATTGAACCCAACTTTATAAGGACAGGCTATCAATAATGGTTATCAAAGTAATTTTAAATCCTGCTCAATTCTTAACTGATAATAAAACATAATAAATAATAATAATAATAAAACTTGATTAATTATATCATTTTTTTTTATATAATATTGTTTTAATTATTGAATGATGACAAAAAATAATCAAATTGTATGGGATTTCGTGATAATATTTACTTTACAACAGTAAAATTGCTGCTTTATGAAAATAGATTCATTATTAGGGGAATAAAATGGATTCATAGAAATTTATAAATATCAAAGGCCAATCTTAGAATCTGATATGAAAATGGCAACCAATATGCACAACCAATGCCTTTGGTCAGGTCATATAAGAGTGCATTCTTTCTGTTAAAATTTTTGGTAACAACAGATCAGCGTGTGTGCTTAATACATACTTTTTAAAATAAACTATCACTGTCTCTAACAACTTAGCCAAGTTAAAATGCATCAATAGAAAAAAAAAGAAGACTGATCATGAAATTCACTGATGGTGTGGATTCTAACAACTCAATCTCTTTGTACCAAACATACAGATTTCTCAAAAAAAAGTTAGATATATAGAAATTTCACAACAAATAAGAATTGAAAATTCTCATTAATGGAATATACAAAAAGATATCAAGGAAAAACTAAAAAGTTGAAAGGCAATATTTTTTCCTAATATTAAAAATAAATATAAAAATCTTTTTTAGAATAAAAAAGGTGTTTGTTTGTTTTAGGATAAACAAAATGAATTACCTAAAACATATCACCTTCCAGCTAGAATAATGGGACAACTCAAAAATGTCCGTTTTGTGAGCACCTCAATTAAAGCAGTTACAACCTTGAATTGTTGGTCAATTTTTCAATTAATGTGATTTTGGACTGCAAATGATTTAAATCATTCGCAGTCCAGAAACCCGTTAGATTAAAACATTAACCAAAAATTCAAATTTACAACTATTTCATTCAACTGAAATGTTCACAAAATGACAATTTTCGAGCTGTCCAATTATTCTAGATGAAAAGCAATATATTCATAACATATTTTAAAAATTGTATAAATTATGTATTTAATAGCAGATTTTTTACATACGAAAAACAGATAACGATTTTTCTTATTGTAGGAAAATAAGCACCTGTTTCTTGCCAAATAACTTTTTCCTTATTTCTATAATTACAAATCATTATACACGTATACGTAATTTTAAAAATGGGAGCATTTTTGTTCTATATAATGAAATTTTCTTTCCAATAAAAATTAAAGGTGTCTATAAAAAATTCAATATGTACAGATTTTGGAAATAGGGATGTTCAACATCATTCTATATGGCTGAGAATGGTATAGCCATATCAAGATATAACAAAGTGTTAGGTTAGAATTGGTACATCATATTGAATCAAAAGATAGTGAATAGCAGCAGCTTCACAAAATGCTAAGGCATATCATGTTGACGGATTCCTAGATCGACCATCGACGTTTAGAATTGTTTCAATACTTCTTTAAACAAGCCTCCGAGGCCATTCGACTCGGCTCGAAAATTGTTTAAATATTTTTGTAAACATTTAAGAGAACATAATTTTCCACAGCAGCAACTTAAAATATATTCTAATAATTATAAACAAATATGTACTAACATAATCATAAAATAAAAGGAATGTTAGCATTTAAAAAAAAAAAAAATGTATCTGATTTAAGCTACTAAGAGACCAGCATGAATCGAGTAATAATATATTCATAATTAAAATATTTTGAAACTCCCACAAATAAAGGGCATAGATTTGAAAATGTAAATGAACTTTTGCTAATGTTTAATTTTGTTAGAGTAACATATGTAGGCTTAATAGCAAATACTTATCATAAAACTTAGAAGAATTATGAAGTAGATAAATAGCAATACTATAAAGCTAAAAGTAGATAAACTAAAAAGTAATAATTAATTTTTGTCTGCTAATTGAAAGCTCCATTTCTCTTATAGTCTAAAATATATAGGTCCTTCCAATAATTTAGAGGTTTTTTATAAATCCATTTTTTAATAATAAGTACATTTTGTAAACAAAATCAGATATTGTTGTCGTTTCCATACTAAATTAACGAAAATGAACATTACTACTTTTCAGGAGAGAAATACCATACCTAATTCTAACATTTTCTGTTGGTGTTGCGTTTACCGTCAGAAAAAATAAAATTATCGAAGGTGCCCCTTGTACATACAAGAATACTTTGCTATCCTGGAAAGTAGTGATTATCATTGCATTAGCTTAGCATGAGAATGACAATATATATGATCATTCTGAATTCATGTAGGAAATATATTTCTCTTAAATTTTAAAATGAATTGCTTTATGCTAAAAGGGGTTTTGTCACCTATGCTACACGATTATAAGCATTTAGTTTCTATAAGTTGGTTACGATTATTCAAAAATGTTCAATCAAGTTATGTATGATGTAAGGGTAAACATTGAAGAGATTAGTGATAAGAGATCAGTAGCATTTTTAAGCTCAATCCACTTACTGGTTAAAAAGGAAAAACATTTTCTATATAAAATTACTTATCCAGTACCTTTCAAAACAAAAGTGCGTTATTGGTGGCAAGCCCCCAATAGATTGAGCACATATAAGTTGATAAAAGTCTAAATTAAATATATATAAATATTTTGAGTCTTCTTTCAAAAAAATGCTGCAAATGATTACACTATGGTTTATTACTTCCTTTCCAAATATTTATATACCTGTCTTCATAAATGGCCAAAATATGGGCATATGATACTTTTAATGGCTGCCATTTTGAAATGGTAAGGTCGAGTCCCAAGGATAATTCTGGGTTGACCTGTGATTTGGAGCCAAATCTCAAAAAAATTGGCTCAGTAGTCGGCTAGGAGTATGGCGGACTGACATATTTTATTTTTATTCGAATTTTGGATTGTATGGGTTAAAAAAAAAATTTCGTAGTTGTCCAAAAGATTTATTATTGAAAATAATAAACCAAAAATTGGCAGACCTAAGTTTAAATGTAAAATAATCCGCAAACGAGGTTGCAAGAATCTTCTCTAAAGATGCTTGTTAATTATAATATCAATATACTCTACAATAATGATACCAAATAAAATTTACTTACTTTATAAATACAGTAAAACTTCGATGAACCGTTACTGCCGGTACCAAAGACGTGACAGTTAAGCAAATAGACGGATGACAGAAATATCATTGGAAAAACACCTTAGCTATAAATAGCAATCAATTGTCTCTAATTGTTGTATAAACATAAATTTAACACATTTGCAATATAAAAACAATTTTTATTAAATAACTAGAAAAGATCTGACATTTTTATGATGCACGAATAGACTGAATAAAATAAAGTTCAGTAATGTTAAAATGTCGAATACAAATTAACCGTAAACAATTCAAGCAGAAAACTGTGTGAACGATACCACTTATCCATAAAAAAAAAAAAAAAAAAAAATGCTGCATTATGTTTTAAACTTATAAATAAAATTTACCATGTCAAAAGTTAAAACTGAGACCTGAGATATAATAGAAGGGAGAGGGTATTAGTACGTGTTTACATTTCCTTAAAATTTATTGGTTTATAATTTCCTTAGGAACCCCTTTCTTTCATTCTTGTTCCTTCATTTCCTGTCGAACAATAATTACGAGATTTTGAGCCTATGAATTTGAAATGAACTTATATATGTATGTAGTTATCTTTTTAAAAACTAATTTTACTTTCTTTAATTATTTTGATCAAATAAAATACATTGCATATGCTAATAAATTAATCTTTGTATTGCTTTACGTTATGTAATTACTTTACTACTTTTCTGTTAATATTTTCCATTGAAATATTGCAACATGAGTTAAAAAAAACACCTTTTTTTGGGGTTCTACAGTACAGATAGATAACAGAGACTGATGGATCAAAAAATGACGGTTAATAGAAGTTTTACAGAAATCTATATAAAATACTAAAAGTCCTCATACAGCATACCAGCTCTTCTTTCCAACTTTTAGTATTCTTTATAACAAATACTCTATTCACATGATTTTGATTTACATTGAATGAAAAAATGAAGGATAGGAATTTGATGTAAAAAAAAAAAACTGACATACTTAAAAAAAAATATTTAAATAGCGGAAATAATTTATTTTCATTTCCACTGCGAAGGAAAATTATTTCAATTCATGAAAATTTCAAGGATTTTAATAAATTATTAGGTTTATGCAAATACTGATTCTTGCCCTCATTGTTGTTACAAGTGGGTATCAAAATATTTAAAAAAAAAATTATCTTAATTTTCAATAGAAATGAAAAATGCATTATCTTTCTAATCTTTTTAATAATCTTTCTAATAAATTTAATTAGCTTAAAGAATACAAACAGAAAGTGATTGATTTTCTATTTTATTGTATTGAAAGCCTTAAAGCAGAATCGTGTTGACCGCATGTTTTGCCCTAAATCTTAAATCAGATGAAGGAGATCGAATAAAATTTGACTCATCTTACAAATACACAATACTGTGCCTCCTTCTAGGGGATAGTGGATTTGAAAGAGAAACTCTATCTAATAATATTGGTTGTAGCACAAAAAGCAATTGCTATATTGTAACTTTAAAAATATTGTCTTGGTTTGGGTATATTTGACCGTAGATGTAATTTTATTAGGTGTTTATTACTGGGGGGTGCGTTTACTGAAGAACACACTAATAAGTGTAACTAATTTTTTATTATGTGTCATTTCTGGAATAATTTTTTTGATGGAAGAGTTGGGGAGAAAAAAAGGCACACAATAAATATCAGTTATACTTATTAGTGTGCTCTTCATTGACAGCACCCCTCGACCAACTTCTTCTTAAAATTAAAATATTATCAGTGAGTATTATCAAATAGCACAATAAATTAACCAATCTGAGATAGTGTATGCATTCAAGATACTGATAATAATGTAAATTACACATATATGACTTGTAGGAAATATCATATGCTTAAACGAAATTAAAATAATAAAGTAATTGATAATATTTAAACATTTTAAAAGTGAAAATAGAATTTTCACAAATTGTTTACACTTCCACATCTATGCCATCACTCGTCATTATTATTTACTGTTCATAATTTTTACCATATGAAACAAACAATTGTAGATTAAAATTAAAAAGTATTTTAGAATATCATTTTTGAAGCAATTTTTCGTACAAACGAGAATTTAAGAAATCGATATAAAAGAAAATAATTTTGTTGCATTGACAATGTTTTTTGAAATTTTATTTTCAATTGATTGAAAAATCTGGTTTTCAATAACCAGGTTTTAAATACTCAGTCTCTTGTTTAAAGTCTACTCTACTGATTTCCCCAAATCAAAACAAAAAATAGATAAATAAAAATAATAACAAAATAAATTAAACAAATTAAGTAAAATAAAAAAAAAATAGATAAAATTTATACATAAAATAAATATATATATATATTCAAAAATGGAATAACATTCATTTATATATAAAATCTATACTCATGCAGCATGCCATGCATCAACATCAGATACCTACCTATACTGGTGTCTCCCAGAGGAATGAGAGGATGAGCTGAAATACTGCCACCAACATTGGTGGCAACCGAAGAATGGACACTAGATTGGCGGAAAGATTGTGACCTGTAAAAAAAATCGTTAGCATTTACATGTTAAACATTTTAGGTCGGTTCCATTTGATCTAATAAATGACGGTTTTTCTTCATTTTTATTATTATTATCTTTCAATTCTTTATGGCATAGCAGAAAACATAACTTTAAAATTTCTTAATCCTATCCTCCCAATGGATGAAAACAACGAATAAAGTTATTCTTAATTCTTAAAGTTTGCAGATACACAGACAATATTTAAATAAAAAGAAAGAAAAGAAGATTAATTAGGCAAGATTAACAATATTAAAATACATAGAGATGAAATGAAGAAAAAAGAAAAAAAAAAAAGCAATTAACATCTATTTCACATTTAGTAGCTTTGAAGTCGAATAATGAAACAATAACACTTCAATTTCACAAAGAAGTTTGTATTATGTAAACCCATTGGATAATAACCAACCATGCATGTAGAACAAATAACTCCCTAATCATTCTGAGAAGAAATGAAAAAAATAGATTTTTATAATTAATTTGTTTTAGAAGGATGAGCAGTCGTAATAATAATAGAAACATGCATACAGTTAACATACTCCCATTCTCATTGATTTTATAAAATACTTTTTTAAAAAATTACAATTTCGATATTAATTAGTGATCATAAAGATTTACACATGTTTTAATAATTGAAATGTTACTCCCTTAAATAAATAATGTATCATTTTGTTTTGTAGTACATACCTAGATAATGGACAGTTCCTGAAAAAATACGGAGATTTATTCATTGAATCTCTGATAGATAATCATTCAAATTCAATAAATCAAAATTTTAGAACAAAATCATTTGTTCGTTAACAATTTTACATGATTCATTGTAAAGATATTTCAACTTCGTGTCTCAGTAAGTGTTAGACATTTTTTCAAGCTAATAAATGATAAAGAATCAAGAAATAAAAAATAAAATAAAAAATTTATCTACAGTCAAAAATAAGCTTTTTCAAAAACCATTTTTGAAAAACCAACTTATCAATAAAATAAAAATTTAAAAACAGTCTACAACTACATCTGTGCTTTATGCAGTTTATAGTAGAACAACAGATCTAATAATTTCATTGGGAAAAACGATTATAATTTTATATTTTAAGTCAATGCAACAAAATATATGTTTTAGGAGTATATGAAGTTAAATTTTTTTCAATTTTCCTTTGAGGCAGGAAATATCCTTAATCTGGCGTAGATAAAAAACCAAAACATTAATATCCCTTATTAGGTACTTAATACGCTTTTATAAATCTTCATTTTCAAATAAAATTTTCAAGCTACTGAATTACTGACACAAAGACAATAGAAGAAAGAGACAGATTTTCAAACATGAATACATGTATATATATATGTATGTAAATAAATATATCAAAATTGTAAACTAAAATATTCAAATATCTACTTGCTCAAGAACACCACAAACATAGCCACTCTAATCAAATCCACAACTCGTAAAGAAAAAAGTTCAGCAAAAGCCAAAAGCATGTCGTGAAACACAAGTAAAAAATAATTAGATGAAGGGACAGAAACAACTGAAAGAAACACAGGAAGCTTTCAAATCATATTTGAATTGATATAAGTATAACAAAACAATAGAATAACTTACCTCTGAAAATTTTGGCGTTTTACATAGTTTTCCCTTACAAATTCAACCATCTGTTTTTGTGTTTTACCACTGTACCTGATATAAAGAAAATAAATGAAAATTAAAAAAAAAAGAAAAAAAGGTATATAATGATTTATATTAGCGTTTAGTTGTTTAGTACATTCTTTTTTCTCTCATTCCTTTTTTATGTTTCGATTATTTTTTTATTTTAATATCTAAAGGATGGCTCATTAGTCAGGAGTTAGGTTTAGGTCTGGACTTAACTAGTCTTGGGATAAAGTTAGCTAGGCTAAACAAGAACTTGCAATTTATTTTTTAGTCTGTAAGTAGTTAAATCCAAGACAACATTAATCCTTGGTAGGCTCTTAACTTACATAAACAGTAGGATAAAGTAAACCATGGTAAGTGGATCCTAAAATTTCATTAGTTCAACTTCTAGTTGATTTCATACCCACAGTTCTTCCTAAATTCCTTCAAAATGTTTACCATTAGGTTGATCTATTATAACCCAAAATGTTTACCAAATTTCTAGATTGATGGCTCTCAGTCTTATAGATGGCACCAGGTATAACTTCCTTAATTTACGTCTTTCCTGTTGGAATGGAAGAGGACCATTCCACTTACCCTAGTTTACCTTACTTTTATTTATCTTATTTTTTTTTCTTTATTACTATTTTTATTTTCTAAATAAATTGAGTTCCTGAAAAAGCTTTTAAAAACACCCAATGTAATTAGGGAATCTATTCAGATAACTAATTTAGATAGAAGTCTGCAATAAATTAGGAAGCCTAGAATGTATAAATTTGTATGGTAATATAAATAAGCATATTAATGCTATTAACCCCTATTAAACGAGGTATCATCAGATAACCATCTCAATGGTTACACAGTATTACATCTCTTGGGCAGACATGTTAGTTCAACATAATACAGTAATGCATTCCACAGTTATTTTTGATCAGTCTAAAATTTGTCCAGTATCCCACAATAGTATAATCCTATTTTTCTCAAACTCTTTTTCAAAAGTTCTCTAACTCTCCAGCTCTGTTCAATTTTCCAATTATTATCAGATGTTTAGGACCATTAAAATAACTGACAAATGCTAATTAGCCGTGGTAGAACATTATCATGTATAACCTTCTCCTTAAAAGGTTCATACAGTAGAATCCCAATAATTTTTTTTATCGTATTTCCTGATAATTCATACAAACTTGCTAATCCTATGAAAAAACCCATTTAAATCGTAAATAAACAAAGCATTCCAGTCTCCTTGGTAATTCATATTTATTTTCGTCCTCCAAATCATGTGAATGTTTTCTAATTTATATTAAAACAAACACAAAAAAAACAACAAAAAAACTGGATAACTATTGTTTTTAAGGGAGAATGAGATGAGAGCAAGTAAGAGGGAATAATTTCAATGAATTTCGATTGTTTACATTTTTTATTTCTATTCTAACCCTTTCTCATTATCAAATGTGATGTTTGTTTCAGTTGGTTTTAATCATGCCTCCGTGGAAGTCTAACAACTCTTTCTATAAAGGAGAAAGACAAAAATCCAATACAATAAAATTCCTTTATCGACAATAGTATCAAATTAGAAGAACAAATACAAAAATCGTCTCTCAGACGTCAAACATCAAAGTAAAGTGCTTTAAGGCTGATGGGTACCCGAAGTTAAAAAAGTATTTCGAAAAATGGTTTGCACATGCACGTAACTTTTTTGTACCAACTTTTATACAAGTGAGAGCTAGTTCAACAAGTTTAAAAAAATACAGTATAAAATACAAAAAACTTGAAGGGAAAAGTGTGAGTATGTTGGCCAAAATTTGTTATGAGTGAAAAGATGAGATCGGAGGAATAGTTGATTATTATGAGCCCTATTAAGCAATAGCCACATTCTTAATGGCTATACAAACATACATATTAATAAAATTTCATATTAATCTTATTAGTTTGTATTTTATATTTTTTACTTCCAATTTTGGTAATCTCAGTCATTGTATTTAATCCTCTGAACTTGGGCATTACGAATTATCAGGATTCTACTATATTTCCATTTAGAGATGATACATAATTGACTATATGAAGGCATATCATGGATGATAAATAATCAGAAAATCAGTCTGTATAATTAAAAAAATAATTTCAATAATTACTAATATAATAGGCAATAATTAAATAATTACTGACGGGTTTCCTGATTATTTCCATTTAGTAATAATTCCTCAATTATCAAAATCTCTGTGGTTAGAATTTAATAAGAAGTAATAGACTGTTCTGTTTTGTTCTAATAATGCAGTGAAAATTTTCATGTAATCTTTCGACTGAATCTTGAAATGAAAATTTCGACTGTATCTTTATAGTAACCCTGAAAAAAAAATGTATAATAAGAAATTTCTGGGATCTTCACAAAAAACATGTCAGGTCACATTAGATAACTGGGCACAAAATATATAAGTTCGCTTATGGTAGTGTAATTCTTTGACCGCACCCCCCCGACCAACTTCTCCCTTTAAATATAAATATAGGTAAAAAAAAACTTCCTCCGCAGTGAAAACTTAATTGATTATCCTATTTTGATATTGATCCACAGAATATATCTCAATGAAGTGTTTATCCCTATTTTCCATTGTCCTGATTATACAGAGTCAGCTGTTTTATGTTTCTCTCACTTAAAATTATTTTCCAAATAATTTACTATATTTGATACATAATAGTTTATCAAGTCTACTTTTTCTTTTAAAGTTGAAAAACTTAATTAATAAAAGATTTTGATAAAAATTAAAATAAATAATGTTCACAGCCTGCCTTAATGTTTTTTTTATGACTAGCAGGTAAAATTAAAAGGAAAAGAAGACTGTTACCTAAACGAACTTCCTCTGCTTAGCACTCTAGTTCTTTGCCTTGGTACTCTTTTAATAGAATTACAACGGAAGAATCCATGGTTTTCAACACATTTCTTCCAAAGATTTTTACATTCATTTCTACTCTCGAAAAAGAATTCGACTGTATCTTTATAGTAACCCTGAAAAAAAAAATGTATAATAAGAAATTTCTGGGATCTTCACAAAAAACATGTCAGGTCACATTAGATAACCATCTCTTACTACAGTAAACTTTTAATTATCCCAAATGAAGAATGAGAGATGATAATTGATTGTATTAAGTATATCTGGAAATCAGTCAAAGTGACTTTAAAAAAACTAAACGCTAAGTTTTTTTTTATTAGGCAAGTTGACATTTTGGCCCAAATATGCCGGACAAAATCAGGGTGCTGAGCATATAACAGAGGACGGACCTCAGTTATTTCTATCAATGATTCAAACTATAATGATTTTTATGTTTCTGCCACTCAATAAAAATTTTATTATTATTAAAAATTTTTTTTTAGGGTTATCATAAGGGAGAAGAAGACAAACTGGAAAATGTTCTGTACATACAGAAGTCAGAGCAATTACAAGCTGTATAAGGACGCAAGAAACAGGGTGAAGATGGCTGCTGTGAAGGAAGTGAAGAGGCAAGCACGAGAGGAATTTGGCCGATTTCTTGACCTCAGGAGTGGGAGCACAATGTTACAATCCCCAACCACAAGAAAGGGAGTCAAAGTGATTACAAGCTCCAATTATAAACCTATTTGTCTATCTCCCATGATTAAAAAAGTATATACATCTATTCTAGAGAGCCGGTTAAGACCACTAGTGAAGCCTGACCCCTGCATGAATATAAAAGTGCTTTTAGGCCCAACAGGCAAATTCGGGATCAGAGCTTCACCTTGAGAAATGTGATAGAAAGGTCCTGAGACCGTGACCAGAACATCTATCTGACATTCTTGGACTTGAAGGCAGCGTTCATTTTAGTACCCCCAAAAAAAACTTAGAAGCCCTTGAAGGCAAAGAACATTCCTATTAAGCTGCAAAAGGCTACATAATCAAAATACCAGGAGCCGAAGAGTGTCATTGCAGATGACATCATGCTTATTGCTAAGTTCCCCGAACGACTTCAATAGGCAGTAACAGATTGAAATGAGGAATTGAAGATGGTGACAGAATTCACGTACCTTGGCAGGGTGATCAGTGAATCTGGTAAGTAAAATGGATTCGGAAATCACGTGCAGAATCTCTAAGACCAATTCCATATACCACCAGATCTGTAATTCTGTTAAGAGTAAAAGAGAGGTGGGATAAGACGTAAAGCTCCACTTATTCAAATTTGTTTTCCTACCAGTACTTCTCTAAGGAGCGGAGAGTTGGATTCTGAATGAGGCTGCTAAGTTGTGTTACTGACTGCAACTGAAATAAAGTTTCTTAGGAGAATTGTGGAGTGATAAGATTAGGGAAGATCTGTATGTATGCTGTATGATGGATACACTGAAAAAGAGGCAACTGAGACGGTATAGGCATGTCAGCTGCACGGATCACCACAGAGACCAGATAAAAACCATGGAGATGAGACCAGTGAGGACCAAGAGGATGGTCAAGAACCTCCTATGTCTGCCACATGGAACGAATAGGGAGATCATAAGAGAAATGAGGAACCTTGCCAGGGATAGAGATGGTACAAATGACTAGAAGCACATCCACACTGAAAGACCAATGGGTGGAAGAAAAAGAAGAATACAAATTTTAAAATCTACCAAGAGGTTGTTACTAAGGAAACAACTAAATGAAAATCATTAAAATCAGTAACATTGCCTAGTCACCTCAAGAATAACAAAATTTAATATTTTTATGCCCTTAAGCATAGACATTCATTTTTTAACACACACCTATCCAAATCACAATTCACCCAAGTTTCTGAGTAAAAGTTATACTTATACTTAATAGATGATAAATATTTACTTAATCTTCACATTATTCAATTAAATAAATTAAGAATACATACATATCCATCAGGATGAAGCTTTATAAGAAACTTTTTCCTTTTAAATGATATCTTTCTTATTTTTGCCCAAGAAAAGGTGTAGATTTTCGTGTAGCCTTGGAAAACAACAATACCCATGTGTGCTACAGCAAGATTTAAAGGTACGCCTTCATGATCCTAAAACATAAAAGAAAGCAAAATTAAAAATTAAAATATCAAACCATATCATTCAGAACGAATTTTCACAATAATAATACTTTAAGTACTTTACAAAGTTGTGAGGAAAATAATACCGGATTTAAATTATTTTCTAATTATTATCATAGCAATTTTACCCTCCATATTATAATGGTTTTTGTTTGATGAAATATTTTTAAATATGATTGTCAATACTAATCAATGTTATCCTCGTCATAAGATGCAGCAGATGAAATTATAGCTATAAAGAATAAGTATGTAACCGAAGTTATTGTAAGATAAAAACAAAATTTCAACAAATTTTTAGAACTTCAAAAGAAAAAGATAGGCAAATATATAGTCTGATTTTCAATACTAAAATTTAAGTTTAAAAATACACTAAGAACTACTAGAATATACTAATATCAACTCACTTTAACTGCATGCATTTTCATACCATACAGCTCACACCTTCGGGCTGTTTCAAGAAGATTCAAATCTGCCTCTGCGGGAGACTGACCACTAGAAAAAAAATATGTACAAGTATATATTAGAAATAGCTTTTTAGTCGCCTGAAAACTGATAATGAATATAAATATGAGATGTACACACTTACGCATGTTTTTTATGATTTTCCATAATTTTCTTTTCCAACTCTCTATCTTGATGTTGCACAAATTTATATGAGGAGAGGTATGAGGCATCAGGATAATCTTCTGCCACATAGTCTCCGCATTCGGCTGAAACAATCAATCGAAATTATCATAAGACTTCAATTATTCTGGAGCAAAAAGTCATTTAATCGGAAAAATTAATTTTCCTCATCCAAAAAGTATTGCGATAATAATAGAATAGGAATAAAATAAAATTCAGAAATAAACCACAATAAAAATCAAATAGTAGAACAGGCATGAGAACTTACAACTTAAAAATAATTCAGCATATCCCAATAGATAGTATAATAAAACATTTTTTTTTAACAACAAAAAACAAAGGACTTTTAATTTTATATTTCATGGGATATTATTCATATGCTCCTCAAGAGATGACAGCTATCGAAAAAGTAAATAGAAGTATACATCCTTTAATTATTAATAAGCAACGCTGGACTGGTATAACAAATCACAAGCAGTGATTAGTATATATTTGTCTTGCATATCGACAGTATACCTGCAAAATCCTGTAAGTTCTTCTTATTTCAATAGCAAGTAAGATTTTGCAGGTACACTGTCAATATTTCAATCTTTAAGTATTTGGAAGCAGGAATTTATTAGAACTGCAATTTTTTGTGTATTTTTCATTGATGAACTAAGAATCTTTTTAATATATTTTCAACAAAATGGATTATTTTAGATATTAATGTATAGATATTTTTTAAATGTTACCTTGTACTATGTAGGAAGCCAAAAGCGCTGCTGTATTATCATTGCACTGAATATGGCCTTGCGCGAGATCTCTCTTGATTTGTAAGCAAAAGAGATATCTGGTATATTCCTCTTCCAACTGGGCTGGATCAGGAGTATAAAACTTGACACAAAAGTAAAGCATCGGCTCAAACAAAGAGAGCCCGACTTGGCGTGATAGAGGTTTTTCAACATCCAACCAATACTGAAATAAAATAAAAATAACAAAAATTATAAATGATGGACGATGGTTGACTATAATAGGAGAATCCAGATAATTTCTTGATTTCTCAAGGTGATTCAACAAAACCATCGTAGTAAAGGACTGTTTTTATCATATTAGTCAATGTTGGCCATAAGAGCTACAACAAAGAGATGGGACAAAAATGATAAAATTAAAACTAAAAATTAATATAAATAATACTGACTCTAATACTAAGAAATTAAGGAGGGAGGGGAAGAAAAAAAAAAACAGACTGAGAACAAACAATAAAATTATTGCAACATATTTCAAAATAAAAGTTATATGCAAAGAAAACAAATACAAATAATGAAAGTTTTTGAAAATTAAAACACTTAGAGAAGGCTATTTTTTTTTCCTTTTGTTGTATCATTTGTTTGTACCATGCTCAATATTATTATTAACAATAAATTATATTTCTTTTTAGTATTATTCGTCTCATTTTGATTTCATATCTTAATTATAGTATAATTATGGATAACAATGTTTGGCTGAAACTATGGCTAATTTAATTTATAACAATTCTTTAATATGGCTGTTTTATTTCATCACCTTGAATGATCCCGATAAAAATAATCAAATATTGAATTCAATAAAAAAAAAAATCAATAAAAAAAATAGTTATTACAGATTACCTTAGTGCCATTATGATCCTGATACTCTAAGCCAAAGTAGTCAGCTTCCAACAAGTTCAGTTGTTTGCAAACTTGTTCAAAAAGGACTCGGCCTAGGGCTTTCGCCTGTTTTAGAAACAAAATAATAGTTTCTTAAGAAAAAGGAAAATATAGTAAAGTATATGTATACGAGTATATGTTGTGTATGAACTAAATAAGATGAAAATTTCTTAAATAATTTTGATTCATCAAAAAACAATCAAATTCAAATCTAATCAAATAAATAAGAAAAAGCACATGCCTGAACTTGGAAGAGGGTAACATTGTCATCTAACATGTGTACACGAATTGCAAGCATTTTGCCTGGGTTCTTTGGAGCCCCAGGTGGTGGGGTCTTTGAGATCTCCGCAGAATGGGAGTGTGGCAGTTTCGCACATGATGAACCCAGAGAAACTCCCTCGCAGTCAACCATACTTCCGTCTAAAATAAAATAGACACTGTACAATTTATTTTAAAAAATCAGGTAGAAACGCTTACAAATGTAACACACAGAATGATCAAATTTTTAATAAAACTAAGAAAAAAGAGACATATCAATCAGTTGTCAGCTGGTCTACATAAAGATTCATAACTACATGAAAATTAAAATTTCAATGAGGCCCAAGAAATGAAATTGTTCTCTACAACTCAAAAACCAATAGATTTTTTTGAGTGTGATTATTACTTTTAAACAAAAGAATTATTTGATGAGCATGAAAAAATATAAGTGTTCTAAAAACAATTTACTTTTAATAAACAATTTATTAAAAGCATGGCTATTATATTTAATTAATAAGCTTTTCCAAACAAAACTAGCTTTTAAATACCCTTCTCATAAAAACTCAGATTTTGAGTTAGGTAATTTCCTTCGAGATATTATTTTTACACCACATATAATTCTAGATTTTTCAGAAATGCGCTATCTCTAAAAAACAAAAATAAAAAAAATTATCCAAGATTCTTTGAAAATTTTGTTTCCATTTCATCAACACCAGTTAAAATTTAAATAAAATAGATCAAAGATCATTCAGTATTATAAATTTAAAACAAATTATTAAAAAAAACAAAAACAAAGATTTATTCATGCTTATGAAAAAATAAAAACAAATCACAAAAGAGAACATTTTAATTTATTCTGGAGCACATGAGTTTAACATTTTGTATAAATATTACTTCAAAACTATCGTTCCCTTCGATTCATTTATTTTTCCAAATAAATTCCTATATTTGACCTATGAATGTATAATATAATGGTATGTTCTTGGTAGAATTTGATTATTTATCTTCGTAGAAATCGAAAGTGAATCCTTTGAATTAGTGATCCACTAATGAGATAAATAAAGTTGTTCAAGCAAGGTACATTGTAATGTTTAAATCACAAGTCAGTATTTGATCTATATTTAAGAATGATTTCCTTGGATATGTCAAAATAAAACCAGATACAAATTGCTACCAGAATCAATTTGTTGGTATCATTAACATTGTACAACTTGGCAATATGAGCCTTTTCCCATTATTAATAATTTAATCATATAGTTTAAATTTGAATAATTCTGGGTAAATGGGTATAAGTAATTTTTTTGTGGCAATAGGTTTTAGTTATTGTATATTTTGTTCTTTTTAAAAAACTTTATCGTTGAGAAAAGAGAAAAAAGTGAATGGAACAGTGTACATTCCATGTGAAGGGTGTTTCAGTTGCATAGCATTTTTTCTCGAATTTCATCAAAAACAACAAAGCTTACAATAACTGAAACCCAAAACATTGCCGCAAAAAAATTACTTATACTTCTTTGCCCAACCACCACATAATTCAACACCTACTCACATGCATTAAATTCAATATATTCATGGTAATAGTTGAAAACATGAATGGATAAGGGTGCTACCTATGTAAGAAATATTTGGATATTGATTTTTTTCTTATGAATTAAGGTGTTATGTACTTGTTTTCGCCCAGTAACATTAACAACCTAAGGTTCTTGGTTAGTCGCATGATTTCTCAGAGGATTGGATCGATCCATGTCTTTAAAAATTACATTAAAACAACTTAATCCACGTCTTCAACAGATAATGTTTAACTTTTAGATAAAATGATAAAGACCAAAATTAATTTAATTAGTTTTAGTTTCTATACGTACCCTCTGAGCTATAACCTATGTTTCCTCGTCGCTTTTTCTCCCTCCTGACCCTTCATAACTGATGCAGTATTTCATTTTTCCATTACTAATTAATTTGAATTTGATAAAAAACGTATCAGAGTTTTGTTTTCCAATTAGATTATTAAGCTTCTTTTCACTGCAGTTTTTTCTATTCATTTAAGTAGAAGAAGCCATTATGTCCAGGATACCAATGGTGAAGCTCACAAGCCCAACAAATCTGTAACAGAAATTGTTAAAAAGATTAATTTAAAAATTATTATGAAAATTAAAGGCAGAGGTAAATAAATTCCTAATTTAAACAGTAAGATGCAAAGATAAAAAAAATAAATAACGATTAGGGATTAATAAATTATTTACCATTTACCATTCTATAATTTTGTTTTTATTGAAAACAAGTTTCGAATGTTATACATTCATCTTCAGTTCTAAAAACACAAAAGTTCAAAAATAAGCAATTCAAAATACAGTTAGGTATTATTATACATATTAAATTAGATCAAATATGTATAATAATACCAAACTGTATTTTGAATTGCTTATTTTTTAATTTTTGTGTTTTCAGAACTGAAGATGAATGTATAACATTTGAAACTAAAACTAGTTTTCAATAAAAACAAAATTATAGAAGTGGCAAATAATTTATCAATTCCTAATTAGATTGATCCTTCTATACCATCATGCACATATCAACTGATAAATAAAGATCATTATGTTCCCAATCGACGACTTTGTAGCTTGCTGATTTCATTTCATAATACTCGCTGGTCTGAGAGTAAAAATAATTTTGCATGTTCATTGATTTGGTAACTAATAGTACCTGATAACTGAGCTGGGAAGCCAAGGTATATGCCATTTTGCACAAGGCTTCACTTACACTATGTAATTCCAGAAGGGATATTATCTTTGTGCCATGTAAGTCGGCATTAATAGTATTAATAATATATTAATACTGAACCCAAAATTAAATTAATCTCAAAGATCAATAAAAATAATCTACAGGCAAACTGAAATTTAAAATTCAGCATTAGAAATATTTTATATCAGACTAGCTGATCCTGCAATGCTTCGCTATTGCTTGATTTGATTGAGTATATAGTATATATGTAAATACTATAATTTTTATCAAACTTTAAATTGTGTTATATATATATATATATATATATATATATATATATATATATATATATTATGACAGAACATGGAAACACAAAACAATATCTCAAATGGTTCAACATTATACAAACAGACTTATGCGAAGAAGACGGACAAATCCAAAATTTTAGACATATACTTTATGACTCTAAATTATTTGACAAGCAACGTTTTTATTTGATTAAAAATATAATGCTCAAAAATGGACAATGGTCTGAAACAGAAATAAAAATTTTCTTTCTAAATTCAAGACAGATTTGCTTAAATTTATTAAAAATATAGACTTTGACTCAATGACCAAAGATGGGCAGTTTAGGTAATTTCTTGTTGGCTTTATTTAATTTTTATTTAGTTTATTTGATTCAGTTTTTTTGTTTTATATTTTCTTTTATATATATATATATATATATATATATATATATATATATATATATATATATATATATATATATATATATATATATATATATTATATTTATAAGTTTATATTATAATTATAAGTTTAAATTGTTTTCATTTAATATACTATATATATATATATATATATATAGTATATTAAATGAAAACAATTTAAAGTTTGATGAAAATTACAGTATGTATAAATGTAGTGTTAAAAAGTCGAATTAATTGAAGTTCAAAATCGTGCCACAAACAGACTAACAGGCAACAATAGGTTGTTCTTTCAGAATGCTCTGCAACGCGCAGAACCATTGAAAACTGCACAAAGAAAATTTGACCCGATTACAATACTCTCGTGCGCGCTTATGTTCTGAAATTCATCCGACCAACAGCGGTAGGAAAATACAAACATGGCACCAATGTTTGATGGGCTGTATTCTTATATTTGAAGGGTACGAACAAAAACCGGACTTACGTTTTTTATCATAAAGGGGAAAGGATGGATTCAGTTCAGATTTGGTTGATAAGGAACCGAGTTATCTTTTACGCTGAACGCAAACACAGGTTCACATTTAAACAGCGTAGTATCTAAACGCCGCTACAAAGTCAGATTTTTTAATAATTTTCCTTCGTTTTTTACAAACATTAATGAAGAGGAGCCAAGAAGAACAGATTTTTTTTACCGCTTTTGAAATGCTTATAAATACAAAAAAAGGCAATTGGCTGTGAGACCTCCTGGTTCACCAGTATTTCCAAATTTAAGACACATTAGCAAGCAGGTCGAGGGATAAAAAACAACAGCAGTTGCAAATATAATATAAAAGAATAAAAAACAAATAACACATGAGATAAACTGAGGATTCTTGTTCAAATTATGAAGTAAAAGAAATAAAATTAAGGAAACATTCATTGCTGCAGACCAGAAAAAGGGTTAAAACGAACCCCCCCCCCCCCTTCTATGTTTAGAAGATTGAGAGAGAAATTAGCTTTCAAGACTCAGTTCCATGAAGCCGGTGTTTCAGTAATAACACTTAAAATCTGTGCGAAGAGGTTGGGCCTACTTTTAACTTTACGAAATAACATCGAAATCATCCCTTCGGCCTAGAAGGCAATGTGAATTTCTTTTAAACTTTCCAAATATTGTTCCGCTGGCATTTTATTTATAATAGAAAGAAAGCCACCTGATACAAGATGACACCATTTTATCGATTGTCGAAAACTTAATTGTTTATTGAACGCATATTGTTTATAAATAGATCATAGAGCAAAGATGGGCAAATGCAGTCTTCATTAAGTGAGCGCAGTTCCCATTCAAAATTTAAATCATTTAGAAATAACCATAAAAATAAAAACTACTGAGTTTCGTAGTCAAAAACCAAATTTTCCAATGGAAACCATTCTTATTAGGGTGAAGTATTAAAAAAAACTTTGGAACTACAAAACTCACCTTTTAATTCACATACAAAACGTGTACCAACAGAATCTATAAAATTTAAATTTCCAATTATGGTTCTGAAATCCAATATTTGACAAGACCGCATATGTGGCACATGGCCAGTGACCATCAACCCAAAGATGCACGAATTCGATTTTAGCAGTTGTATCTGGAATCGTAAGCTTATCTGAATAGCTACTTAAATTAGGAAGCAGTAGAAAGTCAGAAAAAAAGTAAAGAAAACCGAAAAAAGGCTGTTGAGGAAATACATCTGACTGAACACATCACACTTAACCGATTCCATAGACCATATCAAATCATGGAATAACAAGCCACGATATAATTAGTTGACATCCGCATGATGGTATAGAAGGATCAATCTAATTAAGGATTGATAAATTATTTGCCACTTCTATAATTTTGTTTCTATTGAAAATTATAGATTTTAATATAAAACTTTAATATAAAATTTAAGTTACATTTAATTTAATATGTATAATAATACCAAACTGTATTTTGAATTTTTTTTTTTTTTTTAATTTTTGTGTGTTTTTATAACTGAAGATGAATGTATAACATTCGAAACTAGTTTTCAATAAAAACTAAATTATAGAAGTGGCAAATAATTTATCAATCCCTAATTACTAAATCCCTAAACTAAATTATAGAAAATTGACAACAGCCACATTTTTAATGAACAAGAAACTAGGGGTCGGTGTGTTTTTATAACTGAAGATGAATGTATAACATTCGAAAGTAGTTTTCAATAAAAACTAAATTATAGAAGTGGCAAATAATTTATCAATCCCTAATTACACGAAAACAATTATTTAATTACTTTTTTGTTTGAGTAATAATTCACTTTTGTTATCATTACCATCATCATCATTCCTCATCTACCGCTCCAGGAATGTGAGATGCTTTTCTATACAGCCTGGACTAAGTGTGAGGTGCTTTTCTAAACAACCTGGACTAAGTGTGAGGTGCTTTTCTATACAGCCTGGACTAAGTGTGAGGTGCTTTTCTAAACAACCTGGACTAAGTGTGAGGTGCTTTTCTAAACAGCCTGGACTAAGTGTGAGGTGCTTTTCTAAACAACCTGGACTAAGTGTGAGGTGCTTTTCTATACAACCTGGACTAAGTGTGAGGTGCTTTTCTAAACAACCTGGACTAAATGTGAGGTGCTTTTCTAAACAGCCTGGACTAAGTGTGAGGTGCTTTTCTATACAACCTGGACTAAGTGTGAGGTACTTTTCTATATAAAGCTCTATAGAATCCCGGACCACGCTCCACGATTCTCAACCAGATCTTTACTCTTGTTCCAAACCAGAACTCTCCCTATCTCTCAGGTGTACCAGGATCATCCCCTAGGACCTCTTCCATCAGCATTACTCAACTTCGTATGTCATCCTGACAGAACGATTAGTTTCCATTCTTAATACGTGTCCAAACCACCTTAGACTTCCTATAACATTTCCTGCTCGTTTTGAAAGAGAGATTTGATCGTGCGGGTATGGGTTTTATAAAATCTGCGGGCTCTTCGGTTTATTGCGTCAAAGGGGGAGGGAGAGGAACTTGTAATATTAACGTTTGAAGATAAGAGTACGAATCGAAGAATTAACACGAATTGGAAAATTGACAACAGCCACATTTTTAATGAACAAGAAACTAGGGGTCGGTTGATGTGACAGGACTTTGGTTTAATTCAAGACTAAATCTTCTCCCGGCAGTCTCGTAATAAACTGGTCTAGGCATAGGGTTAGCTCAGGAATAAAATTACAGAACTAGATTACTTTTGGTAGAAGTATAGAAAACAATTTTTGGTCTCGCAATGGTTAGGTTATTTTAAATCAATGACTATATTAATCCTTTGTTCAACGACCGGATCTGATTGCCTAAAAAAATGTTAGCAAAAATAAATATATTCGTATTAATTTAACAAGAAGCGATCAAATCTCACAAATGAACACCGAGCAGTAGCTGTATGACAGTTTTCAAAGTACCAAAAAATGACTAAAATTCTAAACGCTTGAACTGCTTTCCTGAAGAGAAGATCCGATAGCCCATCGAGGTGTGAAATACGTGAAGCAGACCAGTGAACCGGCTTCCAAATGTCTCTCAAACACGGCTACAAGGATTTGGGGCATCATCATTAAATTTCGGCTCATTACTTGAAATTTTCGGTACCTCAGAGGGTCTCCACCATCAAGATACAAAATAAAATAAAGTTTATTTTAGGAGTTTTTTTCATAGTTAGCGAGAAAAGATTTCATGGACAGTTATTCCCATAAAATATAATAATTCTAAATCTTTTTTTTTATCTCTCTTTTTTTTTCTTTTCTTCCCAATAATACTGTTTATGTAACTTTACTTAGAGATTAATAATTTCATTTCTAAATATACACAATAAAAATAAATGCATAATGAAAATCATCGCAGTAATGGCATCGATATTTTATTCTCTGTGTTGACAGAAATTCACGAAGATTTTTACAAGATTTTATTAATTATTCATTTACTTGTTCATTTGTCTTCGGGAGAAAGGGGAGAGAATTACCCATATAAATAGCTTTGTATCAACTCAACACATCAATGAATAATTTATAAATTAAAAAAAAAAAAAAAAAAAAAAAACATTAGCAGCAGAGCTATGGTCGTATTTTCATTAAAATACCAAATTGAAAATATCAAAATTACAAGGGTGTGAGAAAAACGTTCAGACCCTCCTAGTTCGGGAGCTGAGGCAAAAAATTTTTGATCGTCTAGGCCGAAAGTGCTCTCATAATAGACCGGAAATATAAACGTCTGCCACCCTAGATCGGTTGCAATCAAATTTTATAGGTCAGCGAATTCGTCATTATCGCCATTTCAGGCAAAATTTTGACATTACCAAATTTTACAGAACGATAAATTTCCTGTAAGCTTTAGTTTTAGTATTTTTTAAAATTCGGAACAGCTATTGAGATACGATTGGATTTACGGTATCGATGAATCAATATACATACGAAACTTTTATATATTTAATTTTTATTTTTTTATTTTCAAATAATAATTTCATCAAAATGAACATATGCTGTGCCACAATAGACCAGTCTCTATATTAAAAATACATTTTTCAACTTTGTAAATACGACTAATAAGTATTCTTATAAAAATGAAAGAAAAAACACATAAAAAAGTTTCTCAGTTAAACTTTTATATAAATTTACTTTAAATGCTTCTAGTCATACAAAAAAGATTCAACCCAAGTCATTAAATTACAATAAAATAAAAAATTTACAAATTTTAATCTGTATAATATTTTTAAATCACCTTTTCCCAATTATTGATCCCACTGCATGAGAGTATACCAACGTATTAAAAAACAAAAACAAGAGTTAGATCAAAAATGAAAATTCATGAAAGTATTGTGTCGGTGAGGAACACCTACGTTTGACTAAAAGGTCAAATGATGAAAAGTAAGCGGAGGGTTGAAATCGATATAACCTGCCTGGAATGAACCTTAGCTAAAACGTAAAATTGAAACCTGCAGTCAAATAAATGCATGCTCATGATTAAAAAAATAAATAAAAATGATTATACTAACAAAAAATACTTAAGCCAAAATAAGATTACTTAGAATTATGTATTTTTTTTTAATCAGTAATAAAGCAAAATTAAAAATGTTAAATCATACAAGGACAAAAAACATCTTATCCGGTCAGCTGGATAAAAAATAAATGGAAAAAAATAATCATTCCAATGGATTCTTCTCCCATTCACACCAAATTATCATTCATAATGGAGGGAGTTATTGTTGACCGTATATTTATATTTAAAGGGAGAAGTTGATCGGGGGTGCGGTCAAAGAAATAGACTACTATAAGTGTGAACTTATATAATTGTGCCTACGTTTCGGCCTAAGTTTTAGGCCATCTTCAGGGCTAAAAGGAAAACAAAATAACAACAATGAAAAAAGAGAAAGATCATGTTTACTGTTACTGGTACTGCCTCTTTCTCTTTTTTCATTGTTGTTATTTTGTTTTCCTTTTAGCTCTGAAGATGGCCTAAAACTTAGGCCGAAACGTAGGCACAATTATATAAGTTCACACTTATAGTAGTCTATTTCTTTGACCGCACCCCCGATCAACTTCTCCCTTCAAATTATCATTCGCTTAATTATAAAGATTATTAACCCATAAACTGGCTCTATAGTCAATTCGGAGTATCTTGAGTACCGGAAAGATTGTAATGAATTGTAATGAGATATTGAGCCCCTGCGAAGTCAAGAGAAAATTTTCGTAACATAAAAAACAGTTTTGTCAAGAAATTTGCTTTCGAGATGTATTTGGTAAGCAAATCAATTACTCTCTAATAATCATAAAAATTATAGCAGAGATTAAGGCAGATAGGTAAGGAGCTCGTAGTTGATAAAACTAATTAAAGCATTAATTAGAATAATTCCATTCATGTTAAAAATATATTTTTATTTATTTCGTAAATTTATTCTAGTTTTCATCTTTTATTTATTTTATATTTTAATTAAATAAATTTATTTAAATTTAATTTTTTTTTATATATAGTAATGTATATAGCCTACCCTAGAGTATATTATACCTTATACCTCTAAGAACAGACCCGTCTTATAATACAAAATAAAGGTAGAAATTTCCATAATATTTTTCTTTTACATATTCAGAAAGCCATTATGTTTCCTTAAGGAGTTGATTGGGAATTGTTTTAGGATTCAGCAGATAGATAAAAAATGAAATTTATCCTATTTACATTATAAAAAGGAAAATTACAAAACCGTTCTTCCGAATCTGATAAGGTTCACAACTGAACCTAAGTCAAACCCTTAGAGTTTAGTCCCCTAATGTAATTAAAAATATTACGAAATTCTAATACAATGGCTACAGCTACTCCATTACCTTTTTAAAGAAAAACAGCGAGAGAATTAACAAAGACAACTCAGCTTGCAGTTGCGAGATAAACACAGAGTTTCCGTTTCTTAAACCCCGCGCGGAGGAAATTGGCCAATTGTTTTTGCAAAGGATACAATAACAGTAAACATCAAACGTGCGTTCTAAGAAAATGGGTTTTAAAAAAAATTATTCTAATAAGTACAAATCCAAGAGTCAATGTACAAATATTACTAAATAAATTAAATATACACGAGCAATATGACTGTTCCTTCTCACTTTATAAACATTAAAAAAATAAATAAAATACTTAGCGATGATAGAGATAGAGATGCCAATAGCAAGCGCTCTTGCCTATAAACCTTCCTACATTGAATTCCATCAAAACCCAACTCCTCAAAATAGGACTTGACATAATCTTCCCATCGAAGTTTTGGTAGACGGGAGCATCTACGTTACTACGCTAGACCCTTCGAAGGCATGTCCTAATCTCCTAATAGTTCCCTTTTGTGATTCGTACGTAATCCATCCCGACAACTTTAAACGACCATTAAACTCTAATGCTCACCCAAATGAGATTAACTGACTCCTTGGGTATTTCAAAGATTCTTTTATTCCCGTTTTATTAAAAATAACTAGGAATTGTTATTGAATTCAGTTGAGTAGTGGAAGATGCTGCAAATTATTAAACAATGGTTAATTATTTCCAAACAGCTATACATACAAAATTAAAATTATTTGGATTGATTTTTTTAATTTCGTTTCTTTTTTTTTTCATAGCTTTGGTATAATGATTTCAAAACCCTTTTTTTTCTTTTATCTTCATAAATGGTCAAGATATGGGCGGATAAAACCTTTCATCGGCCGCCATTTAAACGAAATGGCGGAAGGCAATACCGAGTTCCGAGGATCATCCTGTGCGACCCAAGACTTTGGTACCGAATCTCAAAAAAATCGACCCGGCAGTCAAGAAGGAAAACTTTTTTTTTTAAATTCGATTTTTGAATTCTACATATCTTGAAACACAAAACCTCAAATTTAGAGGCGAATTTTTTTTTTTTCCTTGATCGATTAAAAGGCTCATTATTGAAAATAATAAAACAAAATGAATTAAGATGCTAACTTGACCCATTGTGGATCTTTTGTGGGATACCTCTCTGACTAGAGATCCCATAGAAATCGTACGCTTCTCATGAAGCACATTAATTCCTTTGGGTTAAATCTAGCAATGTCTTCAGCTTAACGTAATATACAATAATTTTAAAAAAATCATAAAAGATAATCATATTTTATTTCGATTTAAAGGTTATTCCACAACAAATCTAATTCTTGTAATTTATTGTTCAGGAAAATCAGTTTTGAAAACTTAAGCAAGAAACGGTGTTTCTAATATATGTCGGTAAAGAGGTAAAAACCAAAACTTTTAACCATCTGTTAAAACAAAGGAATCTTCAAAAATACAGGATCTGTTATAGTTATTATATCAAACGGTATCCACAGACTAACTTTTTCTCCAGCTAGGCCAAGATTTTGTCTCGAAATTCTTTTGCGATGCGCTGAAGACTCTGAAGGCGCTAAATACCTCCTTAAGTTTCATTAATATCGATTCGATACTTAAGGAGAACGAGGAGCTCTTAGGAATAAATATTCTACGCAGTTCAACAACTACTTATACAACTGGTTGGATCGTTCCCATCCACCTTACAGAGGTACACCTAAGAGACATGGATACCCACTCTAACACGGAGTAAAGGCAAATACAGGCGGATGGTTTTCTAAGTGTGGAATGCGGTGGTCGTATTAGCATGCAGGGAGTATCGCAGGGCTCTAAAACGTAGTGGAGTCTACATCACATAGTAACCATTGCTATTATCTGCAGTTCCGCCCGCCATCTTTGATTATCAATATTATATTATATGCAGTGTTAGTTAGTATTCTGGGCCAGTGTTGAGGCGGAACGGCTACCTGAATCTGCATACTTTAAAAACAGATCAGCAACAATTTAAATTGGCCGCGCGACCTATAGAATGAAAGCTGTTTTTCTCAAAGATAGACTTCAGCAAGCTAAATAAATGTTTTGGTTTGCAGCTAGAGAACAGATTTCCATTATTTTTTAAGCATCTATTCGAATATTCATCCAAATCAGTGCATCTAAATTCAATCAAACCATCTTTATCTTGCAAATTTGAGCAAAAATGCATCATATATTTGAATATTTTGATGAAAACCCTTTTTCTTTTTATCCGAAAAATAAATTATTCAAATTAAAATAAATTTTAGGTATGCAAAGAAAATTAGATTAAAAAATATTTCAACATAATTGATTTCATCATAAGATTAGAATCTTTACACTCATGTTCAAAACTATTTTGTACAATGTTCCTATTATCAAAATGTCTTGATTATTTTCTTGTATCACATCACAACATCAATTTTTTATTAATCAAGGAATATTCTGTACAAGTTGCCTCCACTTTCTATCTTTTGGATTAAGATGACATACTATCAAATTAATTGGAATAGGTAAGTAAATATATATATATATATATATATATATATATATATATATATATATATATATATATATATATATATATAGATATATATATATAAAATCACTTATATAAAGATATTAGAAAAAAAGTTACCGCTGGATCATTGTTAAAAAAAAAAAAAAAAAAAAAAAAAAAAAAAAAAAAAAAAAAAACTAAGAGCCCTAAGTGAGAGCAAATAAATAATAGTGAAATTCCTTCCTTTAAGCACATCACTAAATTTACTGAATTCTGTACAAATTTCTAGGCCGTCAAAAAAAAATAATAATAAAAAAAAAAAATTATAGCTCTCATCATGCGTAAAGAAATGTACGATTGACACAAACATTCAAGATTTTAGTGGTTCAAATTTTATGAAATGTATCCCTCCCCTCAATATATAGTTGTCTACAGGTATTCTCTATATTCATTATAAGATGTTCATAAAATTTTTATTGATATAATTTGAAAAATAGACACGTGGTAGACTATACAGTACCCGCAATACTGAACAGTTGTGAGGTTTTAGCGGGTCTAAACGACGGGCACGTTCGGACGCACCTAAGGGTTTTATTAAGTAGATATAATTGATTACGACTTATGTAGAGTTCACCAAAACGGAGAAATCCTCTGGTAAAGTTTATCATTAAAACTTCAATTCAAAAATAGTACTGAAACTTAAAGTTGTATTTGAAGCCGAGATAGTCGAACGCGTTAGTAGAAGTGTCCGATTCGGGGCGGTGTGGGTTCGATTTACACTCGTTGATTTTATCAGTAATATCTGTTGAACTGCTTTCCAGTGATGTACTATCCCTATTTAGTTGGTGTTTATTAGGCTCTTGAGGTGAGATGTGTTATCTCTGGTCTGCATTTATGTGATTTTATGTTTTTCAGTTCTGTTGATACCTGGAATTGGCGAAACGTCGATCAGTTATTTACTGCTGTTTGAGAGATTCGAAATTTGTCAATAATAGCCTATTAATACTTTTCCCTCTTTGTTATTGAGATGTTGCTCTCATTAATAAATACAATTATCAGCATTGATTGGAGTAATGTGCACTGCAGGCACTTTCCCCAAAAAATTGTTAAAAGTTGACATTACCAATGATGATGATAATGAAATCAAATCTGTCAATCACTGAATGGACTGAATGATGATAATGAAATCACATCTGTCAATCACTGAATGGACTGAATAATGATGATAATGAAATCATATGTGCCAATCACTGAATAGACTGAATGATGATGGTAATAAAATCACATCTGTCAATCACTGAATGGACTGAATGATGATAATGAAATCATATTTTTAGATTAAGTAAAAAATATTTGTTTCTGTTTTTGAGAGTCTTGTTCTTGATTCAGTCAATAAAGTGGGTTAATGTTATGAGATGATGTTATTAATTTCGAAATATATCATCTAAAATACTGTTATAAAACTCTTGACTTTAATTGAGGGAGGTAGGATTACTGGCTTACTGACAGAACGTAGGTCCGGCCCTGGACATACGAGTCAATATTCCGTAACTGCCATAAAAAAGACATTCCATCATAAAATATTAAGGAGATAAAAAACATGATTATAGAAATTGTATAATAGTTTTAAAAATTTAAGATTAAATTTATTAAATTCAGGCCGACTCCATGCGGATCTTAATGTTCTCTAAATTTATTATTTAATTTCTAGGTCATAAAGTTGAAACAGTACTTAACTTTATAAACGATATTTTCTTATTGTAGATGAATGAAATTTAGTCTAAATCAACCTGAATCGGCCGCTAATGGCTTTTTATATTTTATTTATAAAAAAACCGATACATATAATTCAGACACAAATAAGTTAATTACAATACACTTTATATTTTTTTCCTCCGTCTTCATAAATGGCCGAGATATGGGCGTATGAAACTTTTAATCGGCCGTCATTTTGATACGAAATGGCGAACGGTAATTTCGAGTGCCGAAGATCATCCTGGAGTGACCCTGTGATTCTAGTACTAAAGCTCAAAAAAATTGGCGCAGTAATCTCGGAGAAAAGCCGCTGAGGCGAGCGGACGGATTTTTTAATTATTTTTTGATTCTACGTATCTTGAAACGTAAAACCTCAATTTTTTTCTGTGGAGAATCATTTTTTTTTTTTTCCTCGGTCTTTTAAGAAGGTTCATCATTGAAAATAATAAACCAAAATGAACAAATGTTTTAACTGATTCCAAGGACTTCCCTGATTTGGATTTGTTGTTTTCAAATTCAAATGAGACAATTATTCAGCTAGCAACACGTGAAAAGCAAGAAATCTTTTCAATGATAAATAAACTAATTCTATTAAGGCGGCAAAGAGGTATTTCACCATTTCCATGTTGACTTCAAATTCTATATCAGCGATACTTGCATTCTACTGGTCACCTGCCAGGTGATATACCACCTATAAGGTGACCAGGATATGATGAATAAGAGTCTATCCACGACTAATTTCACAAACTTCAGATTTTGATCTTCTAACAAACAAATTTAAACTATTTTAGTAGACCATTAATCAAACAAAACAATACCAACATGAAAAAAAAATAATATTTTGTTTATTGATGGTTAACCGTATGGTAAATCAAGGAGATTGCTCGTTTGGCGGTCAAGAATAAAATAAAATAGTTATAAATAAATAGTAACAACTATTTTATTTTATTCTTAACAACCACCTGGATCATCTCTTTCTTGAATTACATATGTATTTCGGCACCTTAACTTGATCCATAAATCAAGGTATAACTGGATAACAATCAATTGGTCATAATTTTTGATATAACATATTACTCACTAACAGAAACAAAAATTTAGCTTTTTATTCATGCATTCATCATTGTATTGATTGTCATGCGGACACGCAATTTGTTACGCGGCTTGGTGTACCTAATGCGCCGGCCGAAGTCCGATAAAAAGCTCAGATTAAATCGAACAGAATATACTTTCTGCAAGAGAGCCAAATAGCTTGTTAAATCGATTCTTATTTTGTGTTGTTTGAAGGTTAATGATTATTACAATCTTATGAAGCTCCAATTAAGGCAAAAAGGACGGGTTACCTTATAGATTACTAACCTATTCTAGCCAGCAAGTGGAAGACACACGACAATAATGAAATAAAAGTTGAATCTTTCCCCAAGACCGGATTTGAACCGATGCCGCTTCTGATGCGAGCTTGTCGGCGGGCTGCAACAACATATAAACCCGGCTCATTTAGCCTTCTGAAAAATGAGCTTAGCAAAAAAAGAAAATTACATAAAAATGTAAAAATATAATTTAGTCTAGTATTATGTAGATGGAATTCTTGCAGTGCTCTGTTGGCATTCTTACTTTCTGTTATAAAGGATATTAGTATAAACTTAATTAAGAACATAATTAACGTTACAAAGAACCAATACCAATATCTTTTAATTGCTAGTAAATTTCAGATATTGTCCTCTCCCCCCAATAAATTGTTGTACCAACATCCTTGACCGTGGTTTTATAAACGCTTTATTGATCCCCTAACCCTAAAAAAAAAAAAGTGTGCCTGACATGGTATGAAACGGTAAGAAGGTGGTGGTGCTGACTATCTCCCAAGAAAATTATAAGTTCGAGAGTCAGGCATCTGTACCAAACCCTGTCTTCTGAACTGTCTACAGAAATTTCGTGACCAATTTATTTTTGTTTTTACTACGTCACAGATCTAATTATTGCTTCAGTTGATCTTAATAATTATCACGCATATGAAAAGAATGCCAAAATTTCTTTTTTTATTTTTATTAACAGCAAGCCATGACTTTTGCAATGAATGAGCTATGTTTTGCATTTAATGTTTGGAACTGAATTCACTCGTGAAGATAGCTGAGCACGTAGTAGAACAGAATAGTGGCGTTGTTAGGGTAGAAAATCGAAACTAAGGTCACACGATCTCCGCCTGCAAACCATTAGGAAGGATTTGTCTCTGTCGTTGGAATGATGACGTCGAGACATGATTTATTTAGTAAAGTCTCCTCAATTTCAACATTTAATATTCCGAATTACTGTTGGAATCGCAATACCGATAGACCTGGTACGACCGCCTCGTCAATCCTCATGACTAATTAAAGGAGAAGAGACAGACGATCCTAGAGAGGGCAGACAGGGAGTTAATGAAGGAGGAGGGAGGCGATCAATGGAGAGCATGAATGAGAGCAGTACCGCTAGCGGGTGTGGCACCGGGTCAACGCCCAGCCCCCTGCACCTCCAATTACAGGTAGGTCTGCCCCTGTCTCTATCAATGCGCTATCCTGTCGGCGAAAAGGAGGAGGCAGCGAGATCCCCACCGATAAAATGATTAACGAACATATAAATTTGATCCTATTTCAGCAATGGCAGTATGAATTGTGATGCAGGGCCAATTATTGATTTATAATTATATTATTATAACTATAAATCAATATTATACTATTAATCTCAATTTAATCGTAACCAAAAAAAATTGTAGTTGAAATTCATTCGTTATAACTTGTCATCATTGTAAACTGAGCATTAGTGTAGAGCCCTTACTGAAATCAATCACCTAAAGTCTCGAAATGGCCCACAGAGTAGGATATTTTCAAATAAGTAATTTAAATGCTTTATAAGTTAATCATTCATGATTAAAAAAAAGTCTCGAAAACCCAAAGCATTCATGCTTTGGGTTTTCGAGACTTTTTTTTAGTTTAACCATGGTTTTAAAAGTTTAAAAATAGTTAGGAAAGAAAAAAATTCTAGTGATAAGTTCACGCGAGTTACATTCTATCCGAAGTGAATTTCGAAAATTTTCACTAAATATTTTAAATAAAAAAAGTACATTTTTGATTATTGGGGGTCCAAGGGACAACGGAAACGCATCCTACTAGATAATAATAAAAAAGTTTAGTGCGTAACAACACAATTATTAAACACAATAATATAGCACTCTTTGAAACTTGTATAAACTTATTTAGGGCCGAAGTCTAGTTCCCATGAAAGTGAATTTTTAGGTTTATTTCTAATTTTCAGATTTCGAAAGTGACAGCTTATTTGAGAATGACCCGAATATTAGGAGTGGGGTAACTTTGTGGATAGGAAACTAGACTGATATCTCCCGGGCTAGATTACAGTCCGTCTGCGACAAAAAAAAAATTATTTTCTTAGAATCAACTGTATAAACTGGGCAAATGATCCTTAAATGGGTTGGCAGCACGCATTATTCTGAAATAATCAAAACAAGCGCCAATAAGTCTGATCAATGCGGATTCCCTGTTGATAGTTAACGATATAAATTTTTTATAAATGTCTATCAGATTACCTTTTTTTTTATGTTTGCTTCTCTTTTTAATTTTTCAAATAAAAACTATTTATACCTAAAAGTGACAAATACATGCTTGTATATATAGCCAGAAAAATGAACAAATATCAGCGCAGCTATGTTGTTATTTGGGGACAATATCGCTCAGGATTAAAATCAGTTTCATTTCATTGTTTGAAACTTTTAGAATATCCTATTGTATGGGCTGCAAGGAACAGGAATAAGTCAAGATGTATATGGCTGATATATCTAAGAAGTAAATATGAAACTCAGATTCATTACTGTGAATAAAGTACTTTATGTTAATCAGAACCAAGCCAGGTAAAGAACAGATTCCAATTCTGAGAGAACGTGCTATTCAATGTCGTGAAAAATTAAGGAAACCCTGGCTGGCTAGCAACCTGAATGTACCTATAAATTGCCAATGCTCTACCCCTCTCTTTCCTTCCCACTCGCCCTTCTTCTCACCCTTCATATACATCTTGTATATCCCTCCGGGCAAACTCTTACAATAAACTGTAAAAAAAAAAAAAAAAAAAAAAGGTTTATACTTTCTTTTAAAGACTAGTCCACGGTTTATTTGCCGGCCGTTCACTATTCGGCATTTAAATGTTAATTTTTAACTCGAATTACCCATGAAAGCATAAAAACGCGGTAATCGCGCAAAATATTGGTTAGAAATTTTGGGGAAAACTACATCTGCAGGATTTTAAAATTATTTCCTCTTGGGTCTAATCAAGCCCGATGGTATATGAATCTGCTATGACAACTTGATACAAAATTAGACGTAACCAATTTAAAAGCTTAAACACTTTCAACAATGGCCTCTAGAGGGAGGGGGTAAGTGGATTGTAGAAAGTACGACTGCTGAAACAATCACCACTCCAATTACGACTCTCCCTCCGCTTTCCCCCATCGAGTGCCGATTGGCGAAAAATATTCCAGTAGTTCCTCCGATCCATCAATCAAACGTCCACATTTGTAGATCTAAAAGCTTCTTCGCCGGGTGATTTATGGCTGAGGGTTGATTGCGTTATTACAGCAATAAATAACGCGCATAGAATACAGAAATAAATAATAAACAAGGAACGAATTAGTAAGTATAACAGTATTAAATCATAGCGTAATGTATTAAATAACTAATGGCTATTATTTTATTAAGGCTAAGAAGGTGATGCATTAGAGTAGGGCACGGATAATTTGTTTTTGCATAAAAAATGTGAAATTATAAAAACAACAACTATCAAAGAAGACACATGAAGTTCTTCCACGACGTAAAAAGTCCACCACTAATAGTGTACCTCCTTGAGGGAACGTTCAACGATGACAGGATACTCTGCTGTGCTGGATCCAAGTTTAGCATAAGGATCAATCACCCGGATGGCAGGTCTCGTCATCAAGATATCAGGGAAGAACTAAGTTCTAATGCGGAGCAAGTTACCAAACTCTCCTCATAGGCCCTCATAAGGAAATAATATAGTCCGCGGTCCTCAATTATGTCGTACTCTCACAGTCATTTCTTTTTTGAAATAAAGTATTCACATTTTATGTGCCATTATTTATTATATGAACAATTTTATTTTGTTGAGTTATTTCCTATAATGAATCTTTGTCTTCAAACAAGAAAAAATAAATAAGTAACCCCCCTCAAATTTTGAGGTTCCAGAAAAATCCTTCTGCCTGCTGTCCACAATTTTTTTCCGAAACTACTGGGCCGATTTTTTTCATATTTAGCACCAAAGTCACAAGTCACCCCAGGATGATCCTCAGAACTAGACATCATCATACGCTATTTGGTTTTAAAACGGCGACGGATTGAATGTTTCATTAGATATATTGGCCCATTCGAGAAAATACAGGAAAAATATGAAGGTTTTCGATTCATTCAATTTAAGACCAAAGTCTTAAAAAAAGAAAAAATCCAAATTTTTTTTTGTTAATTTTTGGATACATAACTGTTAGGAAAAAATACTCACTTTTTACTGATCCTCCGAAAACAAAATCATTCAAAGATTTAGCAACTGAAATAAAACTTGAAAGTGAAGATTATTTAAAAAAAAAAGTAAATAAAATTTTAGTGAGAAAATTGTTTATTGCTTATCACCTATATTTGAAAACGCGTTTCAAAGGATGATTAAGGCGATACAAAAGTTGAAGATAAGTGCAGAAATAAAACATTCAAAAACGGCCCAGACATCGTCATAGACAAATGTGTGCGAGGATAAAATCTGAAGAATCGGGGGCGGCATACTAACCGACAATTTTCCTCAAGAAAGTAATGTATATAATGACAATTTTACACACACATATATATATATATATATATATATATATATATATATATATATATATATATATATATATATATATAATTTTGAGTGTATTAAGTAAACTAAATAGCCCGAAAAGCTAATGGAAATAAGTTCGATAGCTATCAACACTAAATACATTTAGAGATGTGGCAGTGTTTTGCAGAGAATAGGTTCAGTTAGTGTTTCACTCTTTTTCCTTTGTTCATTCTCCACCCCACCCGCTAACCGCTACTGTGATATATTTTTCATTGATTGAAACAGTTATATGTTTTTGTTTAATTTAATATGTTTAATAATTTGTTTAATAAACAATAATTACGTGAACCAATAAACTGCATGAAAGAAAATCAAATCAAGACTTTTCTTAAGTTATCATAAGCATTTTCTTTCTCATTTAATCGATTATTTCTTTATTTGCGTGCGCCTCCTGTGGTAATGCGCCCCCTCCCCCACTCTCCTAGACCCGGACCTGGTGGTAAATCCGGCCCAGACTCACGGGTAAACACATTGAAGCACTTCAACATTTCTCATTTAGACTTAAGTGGGCCATGCTCTCTTACTTGGAATATCGATAACTATTCCTCTTTTATCCATTTCCTTTTCCTTCCATTTGGTCGGATCATTCATGGATTTGACCTTCATGGATAAGAACGTAGAAGTGATTTGCCCTTTGTGGTGTTATAAGAAACAAGGAGTCCTGACTTACAGCTTTTTGAAATGCATTATTTTCAACCCCTATAACGATTACGTTATTCGGCATTAGGCTCACGTTTATTATTATCAATCTGATTTCTCTTTCCTTCCTTCAAAAATTTACAAAACTTCGAACAATGGAATTTATTTCAAAAAGAGCAGAAAATTGAGAATATATCTAAACGTGGAACACATGGCAACCGTAGCAGGAAGTTGTTAGAGTGACGAGCCCAATTTGGCAGTGAACTGGTCCAACAGCATGTAATTGCGTTCCCTTTCATATTATTAATTTATCATCGTGTTTCAAGCAGGCCTAAATAATTGCCAGAATGAATAATAATTCTATTTCTATTATATAACCTTAACAAATAAATAATTACAACCACTGCATAACGTTCCATAGATCGTAACAAGAAAAATGATTGAGGGGTGTGTATGCTTCTTTAAAAAAAAAAAAAAATACTGAATTTTATTTTCAAGACATAACAGGCTACTGAAGAAACAGAGCTAAAGCAAAAGATTCTATGCGCTCTATCAATTTTAAATAAAATGAGATATCACTAATCCGGCCATTTATCTGGATTGGTAGTGCCGGATTAAAACAAATTAATGTGAAAACCTCATATAATTAATTACTTAGGAAAGCTATTTATGTTTTAATGTTAAGATTTTTTAAGAAATTTAATGGAAAGCCAAAATGTTTTATTGAAATAAATTATGGTAATTTGTAATATAAAGGATAATATAAATCACTATTATAACGTTAAAGTGACATATTTACGTTTTGTGGCATAGCACTACACTTGTACTACATGCAAACTCCACAGAACATTCAAAAAAGCAGGCGAGAATGCACTAGAGTAGAGTATAATAAAATACGGCCTCCTTACAGACATGCGGAGACATGAAAATATAGGACCCCCCGGCGGCCTCAGAGCACCGGATTCTGGATCTGCCGGAATAACGAACGGCCGGATTATAGAAATGTACTAAACACGAAGAAACTGATGTTGCTTTTGGTTAGAAAACAAAGAGTAAAGCAAGAGCAAGTATATTATAATAAAAAGGCTTTATCAGTTACCAAGAATATAAAAAAATACTGCAAAATATTGCAATGTGTTTTATTATTTCCAAATAGTTACAAATAAAAAAAAATAATTATTTGAATTACTTTTTTTTTTTTAAAAAAGGCTTTGGTATGCGTTAGAAATGCGTGTATCACTATTTTAATCTATAGCCATTTTGAAATGAAAAGGCAGATGGCTCGAGTTCCGAGGATCATGCTGGAGTGTGCTTGTGCTTCGGTGCAAAATTTCCAAAAAAATCGGTTAAATAGTCTCTGAGAAAAGCCGCGGATGGCGGACAGACGGATTTTTCTTTAGAATAGATATTTTGATTCTACGCATCTTGAAAAGTAAAGCCTCAAATTTTGGGACGATAGTTATTTTTTTTCCTTGGTCAACTACAACGGTTTATTATTGAAAATAATAAACCGAAAAATAATCATAAGATGTCACATCTTGCTGACACCCAACATATCAAACAATAAAGCCATTCTAGCCAGCTACAAACACCTCCTGTAGATATATATTTGATAACTTCCGAAATCAAATGAACCGCTGTAAATCAATGATTATTTTAGCGATCAAAATCGAGACAATATAATTGTATGTCCCTTAGCCAAATGCAAGTGGAAATTAATTAAAAGGTATAATTCAGATATGAATGCAAGATTTAGTGAAATTGGCGTAGGTACCTGATTTTTATAAAGATCCAACTTGTGTGTTTGAAAATGCAAGAAAATTCGCATATGAAATAATTTCCCTAATATTTTCAATCCCTAATGAAATAATTTCCATTAACTTCGGCGAGAGAATTTATTTTCAAATACGAATGGAAATACGCATTTTATCAGAACTTATAAAAATAATTACAGCGAATAAGATTTCTTCCGAAGTAAGAAAGATAGCAGGAGAAGAAATGTCAAGCGTAAGGAAGAAAACATAAATAATCTTAAAGTTCTCGTGCTTTTCTTATATATATTTATTTTTGTCATTTTTGTATCATATCTTTTCGAAACAACCACATGTTTCTGAGAAAATTAAGTTTCAGGTTTCTTTTTCTTCTTTCTTCCTTCTCCGTCACACAAACACACACAAAAAAAAATGTCCAATTCAAATAATTGTTCTAGATAATTTGTATCCATAACAAACTTGCTAAACCTTAGTCAATCTTGTTCTAATCTCCTGTAGGTGTCTCTGATTATTCTGTCGAACCATCTTGATCTTGGCCTAACTAAATGCCTCATAAATACTACAAAGTAAAATCCTCGAAAAACTGACTAATGATTAATTTCAGTTTACTCGCAAAGTTACAAGATAAAACAAAGAAGAGGATAGAGAACAGTTAGGTTATTCCTGCTCTACATATTGTCAGAACATTCAAGAATTCTTTAACGCTTCATTTAATTAAATGAGATTCGCCATTGCTTAATTATCAGTTATAGGTGCTGAGACCTGTTTATAAAGGAATCTATTAACTATGACACTAAATATTAAAATAAAACATGTGTAAGCCTTGTTAAAATAATTTGAAAAAATAAAACAGGAATTAAGCCCAGGTTTAATTTAATAAATTAAGAATATGTTTATGTTTTTTTATAACATGAAAATGTTATATAATTTTAAAAAATGCATAAAACAACTTCATCATCATGATAAACTATATCTCGGATTTTCTCAGACCAAGAATTAAACTTTATCACTTACAGGAAATATAAATGACACAAGGGACAACGCATACGTAATATATACAATGACAGAATATATACGAACAGGAATACATAAATAGCATAACAGCCAACGAGGGATATGTTGATTGCACAAATAATTAATACAACTTGGACCATTTTCCCCTTCCTCCTGTAATCGCAGTTAATTAGGCCAAACTATAAGCAAGAGTCAATGAATGACTAACTCTGTTTAACTACCCTCGTTAGCAATGGCTTGTTTTAATTTATAATCTAATAAACGTAAGTCATAGTAAAGTTTGCTAGCAGTTAAAAATGTTATAAACGGTATACTAAACTTCATGGATGAGCCATCATTGGGAATCTAGAAATATTACTAATAACTAAACCCGTTGATTAGTACTAGTTTTGCTATTCATTGAATTCATTCCATTTATTTGGCACTACAAGGAAAGATTCATTACGATTCTGCACCGCAAATAATTGAATTTTATTCAGGAACTCAAATATTATTAACTTAATCCGTAAAACGGTAACGGAAATGCTTAAAGATACCACGTTATAATTTACAATGGAAAACAAATCCCCCTCCCTTCCACAAAATTTCAGCTGTTATGTTTCAAGGTACGTAGCATCCAAAAACCGAATTTAACTAAAATCCGTCCGTCACCGGCTTTTCTCTCGGGTATTGAAATTTGGCGCCACAGTCACTGTTTACCCCAGAATGATCCTCGGAACTCGATTTCTTTTCAAAATGACGGCCGATTAAAGGTTTCATACGCCCATATCTCTGTCATTTATGAAGATAGAGAAAAAATATAAAGTGTTTTGGAATCATGCCAAAGCCTTTTAAAAATAATCAATCCAAATATATATATATATATATATATATATATATATATATATATATATATATATATATATATATATATATATATATATGTATACATAAGTATATGGAAATAATAAACCATAATGTTATAATTAGCTCCAAATTGTTGTTTTCTCGGACTGTTCATGTACATGTACAGTATTTTTAACTAATAGAGTTAAAGAAATAATATTTATTTGCTTATATTTTCAAGAAATGCCTATTAGCCTTTCCCTGCGAAAATGGAGTTTATTCTGAAAATATGCAAATAAAGCTCTTGTAAATACACAAAAAAATAATTAGGTCTGAATCATTTTCCAAGTAACTTAAAACTTAAAAAATAAAATAATAAAGGATCGAATACTGAAATATATTACATTTTTAAGTGTGTAAATATACACTGCATACATATACAAAGGAAAAATCCGATAAATGATCAATTTAGAATAAAAAAAAAATAAAAATGTTCATATTCTGAACGTAATCATGTCAAACCCAAGCTTTCATTTTTGTATATTTATCGATAAATAAATAAATAAAGAATTAAACAGTAGAAACTACATTTAAAAAAAAATTGTATTAAAATATTACCTTTCTTCAATCGTAGCTCAACCCAGATACTGGAATACCTGAATACAGAAAAAAATACATTAATAAATTTATATACACAATAAATTTAAAAAATACCATGTTAAAAATATAGTTATAGAATATTTATAAATGGATATAAAGTGGATAACTGTGATATTGCTAGTTTCATGACAACTTGACAGCTTATTCTATCCATTGTGTTTTTTTTTTTTAATATGTTACAGAATATTCACCTTTTTTTTTTTAATTTATAAAATAGCGTGCTCTTGAATAGGGAACTACATTACTACCGATTTCACAATCAAGATCCTGGTTTTACAAATTAAAACAAAATCAATATCAGTTCTTCGTACCTTGTCTTAATGCTTTTTCTAAAAAATAACTTTTTCTAACTGGTGGTTTTTCACCATTACCGAAAATAGGTTTTTCCTTTAAAATACAAACCTATTTAGTCCTTATTTTAGATAAAAATAACTAAATTCTGATGGATGGATGAGGTACCCTATTTAAGATGGAGATACGCTATTTAAGGAGATTCCTATCCAGTGACGGTCGTAAATCATCCTAAAAGCTTTAGCCCATCTCGATACGTCTGGGATGATACACGCCCCTACATCTACATCAAATATTGTAAAAAACTGTTCGCCGGATGTTTAACATCTAACATTTAAGCTTTATCATATATTTTCTAAGTTATAATAATAACGTATTTCACAATTTCGTAAACGACAAAAGGATTTTTTTATTACATTGGGAGTAAAGAAAATGCAATTTTATTTTTGTATTTTACTGAAACGATAATTTCAATTTTTAAGACGAAAACAATACGCATACTACGAACGAGATATCGTACTATATTTATTTTTTAATGGTGTTTTTCCTTTAAAATAATTACAGTCAGCAACATTAAAAAATACTGCTGATATAGAAATAAATTATTTATATATGTTTTTCTACAAAATCATAAAAGCATCGTACAACTGCAGCTTCATCTTGACTTGATACAACCAAAAAATGACACGACCAATTACGTTGAATAACATTCGCAATCATCCAGATCAAGAAGAAAGGAGGAAATGCACGCATGTTTCAGGACTGAAAGGAAGATAGTATTTATGCCAACGAGTTGAATTTGCTTCAATATCCTTGGATAAGGATAAAATCTAAAAAGCTGTTTCCGTAAAAAGCTCAAAGTTAAACATAACAGCCGGGTAGGTATACATTGTTCCATAAAGGAAATGTTATTCGGCACAAGAATCAATATAATAACCATGTGATCTTTAGATGAATGAAAACAGAATTTAAAAAAATACTCCATAAGCTTGATTGAGAAGGACCGATAGTGCAAGAAAAACTTTTACATTACTCCAGGATAAGGAAAAAAATAGCCTGAAGCCCGAAATTCGAATCTTAATAAGAAAATCCACATCTTAGTTCGACGGGCTACTCAATTATCGTTAAAGGGTTTTCCTATCATATAAATACATTTTTAACTCGCAAAAAATATTTTTTACGTTCTTCCTCGACTACTTGTGAACTCCAGACATAAAAGAATTATTTGAATCTAATAAATAAAATATATTTTATATGTAAAGAAATGTACCGAATGTTTCAAAAATATCGATAAATTCTGATAAAATATTCATTAAGTACTATTTTTAAGTTTAAGTAAAATTTTAATATTTTTTATCATGCTCTACTTTTTCTATAAACTATTATAATTGTAACAAAACTGCTTTAATTAAAACGACCTCATCGAGTTTTCATCAAATTCATTTCAGTGGTTATAAAAAACTAAACAATTTTTACTTATCTTAAAAATGATATAGAAACATATGTTTTCCTATTTTTATTTTATTTTTTAATTCACGAAATCATGTATGGAGCAATATCACTGGAGTTTGCTCAAAAGGGCGTAAGAAGTCTTTTTTAAGAAAAAAGTTTTTATGTCTTCTTGATCAAAAAAGTCTGATTTTTTTTATTGGTACGGAACACTTTTAGATCTCAGATGAGTGTATATTTAAAATTGACTCATCTGAGACCCAAGTCAATGGGAAAATTCTTTTTGGATCAAGAAGACATAAAAACTTGTTTTCGTAAAAATTATGAATTGAGTACTTTTGAACGAGTACCAGCGTTATATCATATAGATTTAAAGAATATTCTACGTCAAATCTAATACTAAGAAATTATTTGAGCTTTAAGCTCAGTGATGACGAAAAACACAAAAGTAGGTTTTTGAATTTGACTCTGTCTTTCATGATTAGCTATGGCAAACACTAAAGGAACAAGGAATCAAAAGTAGACACCTATATTAAATATTTTAATATATTTATAATATAAATATATTAAAATATATATATATATGAAAACAGAAAGTCTAACACAGCAATGGAAGGAAATAATGTTCACTATCCTAATTTTTTTTTTTAACCGCCTACTTAATTATGTGTTTAATAAACTAAACTGGGAAGGAGGCATATCTATAAATGGGAATAAATTATCAAATCTGAGGTTTGCGGGAGATATAGTTATTTTCGTCAGTTCATTAATGACCTCCTTGTACAGCTTGAATACTAGGGATTGGTACAGGAACACTGAAAAACAAAAAAATATGAAAAATCTACAGAAACCAGAGGTGAAAGTTAAAAACCAAGTCATCAGTTTTTACTTAGGACAGTCCATCTAATTTAAAAAATGGAAAAGATGAAATAATAAAAGAAGCAGGGTGGAAAAAATACTGGAGCATGAAATATTTTTAAAGTAAACTACCTCCAGGCTTAAAAGCAAAGGTACTGGAAACATTCATATATCTTCATTCATATATCCAGTAAAAAATATGAAAAACTAGCTATGGCACTGTTACAATTTTTTAGAAGCATCTTATGAATTAAAAGAAAAGACCGTATCAGCAACAGAAAAGTGCAAACTTAAATCGAGGTTAAAAGTTTACCAAAGGAAGTACATCTACTGAAATGGAGGTAGTTAGTTTTAAAATATGCAGAAATGAGGTGATTAGTTTGGCATTCGTGTTGCAAGGTTTGGTTCAAGAAGATGGCCCAAAATTGCCACTGAGTGGATGCAAAGGGAACACAGGAGATGGAGAGGAAGGCCACTTACAAGAAGGTTAGACTAGATAGAGGGTGAAGAGAATGGGAGACTGTTAGGCTACTGTGGCCAGGAACAGAGGTCTCCGAATTAAAGTAATAAATAGCCTCTAGTTATATGCATACAGTTATATTGTTAAGTGGTTGACAAAATATAGAAAATATTTTATTTTAAAAGTATTATTTTATTTAAAGAGTACATCCTAACTGAAGTAGGGACAAATTTTGTTAGTTTATAAACCATAGTCTTACATCCGAAGAGAGAGACATATAAGTCCAGTAAAGGATGGAAATAAAGCTATAATTATTATGACATTTAGCAATACAAGGAGCGAAATAAATTTTGGTTTTAAATTCTGTCACTTTTCTAGAGAGGGAAACATAAATCTTAAAACCAATTAGAGCTTTGTAACTCAGAGGACCATAATTTTACAAGGCGAACACGGCTGTCCTTTCCTTACAAAAACTATAATTTATTTCCTGACAATTTTATACTTATTATTTTCTTAAAATTGTAACGTAATTTTTTTTTTATTGTACACGTGTAATAAGATTATACATTAGGGTAAGGATACATTGTTTAATTATGATCCGCTGTTTTCAATGTGCATGAAGGATCCCTTATAATCTGTGATTATATTTTGAGAGCGATAATCTAGATTTACTGAGGTGATAGGCGTCAAAATCTATCGCTCGACTGGAAGGCATTAGAAGGAGAAAAAAAAGCTCCTTACTTGAGAAACTGGGACAGCTCATTGAGGCTGCCCGCCCTAAGCACGATCAATTCTCCCTTCCCCAAAAGAAGATATACGGCCCTAACTTTTTTTCCATTACTTAAATCCTTTTCACAGTCGATAATCAAGGCGATAGTAGCAAAGGGCCAACCAGCGATAACATTCAAGGGTAAACCAACAATGGAACAATGGCATCGTTTTGTTTATTTTTTTCCGGAAATGGAACAAAAAATGTACGGCCAAATGACATAAATTTATAGGAAACAATAAATACCAACGGTAAATTCTCCAACAGTTATTTGATAGGATATTAAATTCCCTACAAGAAACAAATATCTGATGTGGACAACACATGACTTCCTTGTACGCCTATTAAACTATAAATCGGTTGCTCAAAAAGTGATCCTGAATTTGGTTACTAGTTTCCGAAGATTGCAGTATCTCAAAAACAACATTCGGCGTCGCGACATCCATCTATTGACACACACACACACACACACACACAAATAGGGAGGAAAACCAGTATTTTACACTAAATTTTAACACTTAAAACAAGTAATAAAAATGTTTAATTGGATTGGAAACCAAATTGCGTTTGTAACCTTTATTACCGAAACATATGATTTATGTATTTAATTTAAATATAATTTTTGATGTAAGCTTATTATGACCTTCAAGTAAAGTACCGTTTTCGGCTAACCAATTTTAACCAAAATATAGTAAATACATTCATATCAATATAAAAGTTCTATTTACTAAATTTGAGTATTTTACAAAGTATTTTAACATAATTTTTGATGGAAATCAATTATGACCTTCAAGTAAAGTACCACTTCCGGTGATTAAGCAGTGACCAAAACGGGAGGTTCACAACTAGATTTTACAACAATCCTAAATATAAAATTTCAACATTCTACGGCTAACCGTTTTTGAGTTATGCGAAATACGAACGAACGTACGTACGTACAGACGCCACGACGAAACTAGTCAAAATGGATTCAGGGATGGTCAAAATGGATATTTCTGTTGAAATCTGAAAACCGAAAATTTTCGCGATTACAATACTTTCTTTACTTCGTACAAGGAAGTAAAAATCGGAATATCACTAGCACAGATACAGCGTATTGAACATTTTATTACTTTCCTTACCACATAAGTAAGGAAGACATTGCAAAATGGCTGAAACAAAGCAATAACAACCGCTAGAAACGTTTTAAGACAATTAGATATTAAAAAAAAAAATTAAATAGTTCTGTACAACATTCACGTTGAATTACAGAAAGTAAAGTGGTTAATAGAATGGATCAAATGCCTTTAATGAATGTGAATTGAATAATTCTTTTAATCTGTATTTGTTAGTTCAACTCTAACAAATATCTGTGCCCATTGCGGGTTACAAAAGGTTAAAGGTCCCCGGCAAGTTCTGAAAAACAACACATTAGTCCCTTGTATTTAAACTTAAAATTTGCCCGAGACAAAAACGAAAAAAACAACAACTTCTGATAGTTGAAAATGTTTATAATTGTTTAACTGTTTTATATGACACCATTTCAGTGCATATGCAAGATTTGAACGCTAAGAAAAAAAATTAGTGAAGGTAGTAGGTAGTTCTATTATTTGTCAATATATTACATGTATTGATTAACCAAATCATAATATTAATAAAAATTTATTGCACTACAGTTGAAGATAATATAGGGAAAATCTTGAAAACGAAAAATAAATTACAATTTCCATAATCATAATGAGGTTGCATAATTAGAAAAGTAGGGTCTGAGATCGAATTCAAACTCTTAAAAAGAAATAACAATAGAGCCTAAGGGGTCCATTCCTAAATCAGAAATGATTTATAAAGGCTACTTCATTTGACTGATTGATAGGGAATGGGTAAATCCTCCCCCCCATTTCCTCTCCTAAAAAAAAAAATTAAAAGAAATCAGCTCACTGACGATCCAATAACGTTTAGCCATCTAATAGGAACATTTATAACAGGAATTTTATTTATTTTTTAACAGGCCAAGTGAAGTATAAAAATGCAATAATATTTAGGCAGAGAAATCAAATAATGCCCAGATTACAACAAAAAAAATTATTATATTTAATATTTATATTCATATTTTTAATATATTGCATTTATTATATTATACTTTTATTATATATATATATATATATATATATATATATATATATATATATATATATATATATATATATATATATATAAAACGCTTTATTATATCATATTTTTGATAATGTTATGTATAATATTTAATTATGCAATAAATTATTTGCATTACAACCAACAACTATAAAAAAGGAGCCCTCTTAATAAAAAATAAAATTATCACTACTATCATGAAGATTCTTGCGTTTATCAGTTGGTGAGAATTTTCTTCTTCTTCACCACCCGTTATAGAAGGAGGTGAGGTAGTGATCTAACATACTGAACAACCATGGCCTTTTCCAAACCCCTCTGTTCCAATGATGCGCCAAATACCCAGTTTATAGATGCTGGGTGTGTCTCAGGAAGTTTCTTCCAACCACCGAGTCGATGCATGGATGATATATAATAACACAAATTCAATTTTTCTTACCACATCCAAACCTTAAAGATCAAACCTTGCCTCAAACCTTGCCCCGGGAGTTAGGCGCCCCATATTAATAAAAAAAAGAAGGTATTAAGTAACGCGTGGTTGGAGTTGGTCGAAACGCAAGGGTATGGATTCCTAAATCAAGATTTTTTAACTCAGAAGAACCCCTTAAATTATTATTCACAGTAATGGAGTACATAAATTCAAAGGGGAATTAAAGAGAAAAAGAAGATTGTAAAGATACCAATCAAGGTGTATATAATCATGGCCATGCGCACGAGGAAAGATTACTTTTTCTAAATATTAGTCATATTTAAATGACAGTCTGGATCCTTTGGTAACCGAATCCCCTGAAAGGAGGAGCGAATTCAGGTTCAAGGAGATACATTAACCTGAGTCATTTAGGTGTTCTGGTCTGACCTTTCAGAAGCTCTTAATCACGATTTGTGAACACGTGCTGTAGGAACTTATCAGCTGTTTTGGATCTTGGACAGGGCACAGCATTGCCTTTCAGCCTCAAGATAACAGATGCAAGATTTTGCAAGGCATTCCAAACATTTAAAAAAAAACACACGATTATTTCATTCAATTAACATTACTTCTGAATGAAAAAAAAAAGATGAATTTATAACCTTAAAAAATACCAATATTATTTGACCGTCCTAAAAATTATTAAGGTAGGTATTGAATTGCAGAGGGGCGGATTCAGAGTTAGTTTTTAAGGAGAGGGAACTAACCCAGTGACCACAGAATTTGGAATACTCGTAGAGGAGGCAGGGATTATGCCAAACACTTTTTTTAATTTTATTTTTTAAATATTTGCATATATTCATCTTCTGATGCGCCAACCTTCCTGTGCCAGGATACCTCAGTAATTAATAACCCAATGGCAAATAATAGTTTGAACTAATTTAAAACTATTTTGGTCTTGTTTGTGATTCCAATTATATGACTCCATCGGCTTAACCGCTGAACCATATAAATAAGTTTTGAGTATGCATCAGGTTTAAAAAATAATAAAAGGGTAGAATTTAGCACACTTATTTTAAATGAATAAAAAATGTAATTACAATTGAAGACATGAGTGGATGAAGGTGTTATATAACAAATTTTCGAAAATTGATTTTTTTTTAACGGATGAAGGCGAGTATGTATATTTTAAATTCATACGTATTTTATTTCCTCAGTGTTTATTTTGGGAGGGAAAATTTCCGCTTTCCCCTCGGTATATTCGCCACTGATACCGTCAGTATAAAATATATACTTGCTGTACAATACGTTTAGATATTATCTTCATTCCCGCTCCATAAGAATCGTTTTTCGAGCGAATATTATCTTGTATTTTGTTTGTCTATATTGAATTAGCAAATGCACTATTATTAACAGGGTGCAAATAAACTCCAGGAGAGGCTATACAAAAACAATATTAATTAGGGATTGATAAATTATTTGCCACTTCTATAAATTTGTTTTATTGAAAACTAGTGTCGAATGTTAAACATTCATCCTCAGTTCTAAAAACACACAAAAAATTCAAAAATAAGCAATTCAAAATATAGTTTGGTATTATTATAAATATTAAATTAGATTAATATAAATCAGTATTATAAAACATTTATGAATTATGAATTTAATTAAGAAAAGAAATCAAATACATGTTGGTAATCACCAAGGTTTAAATGGATTATATCAAACAGAAAAGTTTGTACTGGTTTCTTCTCGCATTGTACTAGCAATGAACGAGAGATAGGCAGGATGTTTTTAGGTAAACGGTTTAAAGGGTCAGAGTTTTTCCAGTAATGCCGGTGAGTAATTGTTATTTCTGTTATAGATGGGAATAAATTTAAGATTGGACTGTTGTAGATATTTATTTGGTCATTTGAGCAAAAATCTTTTTGCAAGGATTTGAAGGATTTTATTATTTCAAGTGCTTCATATATATTTAATTTGGGACTGTTTTCAACGTGATGTATTAATTTAACTACTGAGACTTTGATGAATTTATGATTATTTTCATTTAAATGAATTGCAAAGTTGGAATTATCTGTCTTATTATTATATGCACGTACATGTTCCTTTAATCTCTGATTTAGTGATCTTGCAGTTTTTCCCGTGTATTTGGCTGATCAAACATTACAATTTAGTTCGTATACTCCGCTTTTTTGGAAAGGGTCTATTTTCTTCTTTAGGAGAAGAGAAATATGAGGATAGGGTTTTTTCTATTTTAAATGCAGGGTTTAATCCTAGTTTTTTCAATTCATTTCCGACTTTGGTGGATATAGGGCCGTAATATGGAATCAAAACATAATGTTTCGGGATGGGCCTATCTTCGGAGATTGTTGAATCGATATCATAATAAGACAGATAATTCCAACTTTGCAATTCATCAAACCATAATGTTTCGGGATGGTCCTATCTTCGGGGATTGTTGAATAGATATAATAATAAGACAGATAATTCCAACTTTGCAATTCATTTAAATGAAAATAATAATAAATTCATCAAAGTCTCAGTAGTTAAATTAATACATCACGTTGAAAACAGTCTCAAATTAAATATATATGAAGCACTTGAAATAATAAAATCCTTCAAATCCAATCCAGATTTTTGCTTAAATGACCAAATAAATATCTACAATTATCCAATCTTAAATTTATTCCCATCTATAACAGAAAAAACAATTACTCACCGGCATTACTGGAAAAACCCTGACCCTTAAACCGTTTACCTAAAAACATCCTGCCTACCTCTCGTTCATTGTTAGTACAATGCGAGAAGAAACCAGTAAAATCTTTTCTATTTGATATAATCCATTTAAACCTTGGTGAGTACCAACATGTATTTGATTTCTTGTCTTAATTAAATTCATAATTCATGAATATTTTATAATACTGATTTATATTAATCTAATTTATATGTATAATAATACCAAACTACATTTTGAATTGCTTATTTTTGAATTTTTTATGTGTTTTTAGAACAGAGGATGAATGTATAACATTCGAAACTAGTTTTCAATAAAACAAATTTATAGAAGTGGCAAATAATTTATCAATCCCTAATTAGATTGATCCTTCTATGCCATCATGCGGATATCAACTAAAAACAATATTTGTGTTAGATGAATAATATTCAAATATTATACTAATCGATTATCAGACCAGTTTCGGCTCATTAGGAGGAGAACACGTATCGCTTCAAGAATGGCTTGGGGAAAATCCGATGCGGTTTGCTCAATTTCTTCCGCTATAGCGATCTTTTGTGTCCGTTACATCTTGAAACCTGAGATATTTGGTTGAGTAACATGACCTTCGTAACGATGGGAAAATATTCGACTGTAACAGGAATCACGTTTAACCTCAAGTCTTGGGGGAGCCACAACTTAATATGGCAAAAAAAAAGTATCGTTGTAGAATAGAATTTGCAATAAATAACAGGTTTCTGAAACAACCTCATTCTCTTAGCAATAATTAACAGTGGGTACTATCACGAATCAGCACGTCAAGTCTGTCAAGAATATGAGGGTTAAAGATTCTTTTAAAATCTAGAGAACCGCTTTATACCATTCAAGAACTGCAGCCGCCAGCAAGGTCGCTCAGCGGCTTGAGAACCTATAAGGTGTGATAGATACAACATGGAGGCTAGTTCATGGCCTTGCAGATCTAGGCCAAAGTGAAGGTCCCTTGTAGAGCGATTCATTACCAACCAGCCTTCCAGGCTAATGTTATACAATTGCGAGCTAGAGAGCTATCTGGAGCACTCACCGATTCAGATTCGCTCTCCTGAGGAGCCCAAGAGCATACAGCTGAATACAAAAAATAATAATTATTTATTTTAGTCACCTCGATGCAAAATGGCATTGGCAACACTACCATATTAATCTATAATGTAATATTTTTAAAATTTCAAAAAGTCTAATGTGTTCCGTTCTCAAGTCATACAGTAAGCATATCTAATCGTTTTTTTTAATATTAAGTAATTAGTGATTCAATTAGAACCTTCACCAGTTTTCGAGTACTATTATTTTTTGCAAATCTTATAATAGCCATGTAAATTCACGGAAACCCTTATATTTACAGATTTCTTCTCTTGTATACGCACCTCTAACTACTTCAGTTTAAATTGATTTTCGTCCCATTTTTTCTGACACAATGGATTGCTGTAACATAGCCAGTTTCTGGCATTGATTTGAATTCACTGTTTCGTCTGCCAATTCGTGGAAAAAACTCGTGGAATCCTTTACCACGACACATATAGAACTGAGATTAGTATGCAACTATGAACAAGTGGTCTTCTAGTATTATTATAAGTTTTTGGAGACTGAAACTTCAAACGGAGCATCACTACTTTAATTACTTCAAATGCACCTGTATAGGTGATCTTACAGTCGTTAGCATTTCTTAAAAATCTCAAGAAGCACCGATTCTTTAGGATGGCTCGAAATCGATTTCTCAAAGGCAAGTATAAGGCCTGAATCCATCGTGTTTCCACGAAAGCAATACTTAACATATTTATTAAAAACTAACAGTCCAAAATAAAATATGTTTGAAAATGATAAGATATGCGACGTAACGGTTTTAACAGGGTTACCGTAAAATAAATCTAGTAATAAAAGTATGTACTACTTTTTAATTAAACGGTTTTAGTATTAAAAACAAAACAAGAATTAGTGTTAACAATAGCCTAAAAGAACTACATGTATTTAATCTTCTATATCAAATTAAATTGTAATAGAATTGGATCTTTTCACACACGTGTATCAATTATTACTAAGCCATTAAAATACATTGTTATTATAGTCGTCATAACTCATTATTGTGATGAGTGATCTCTGACTACTTAATTGCCACCTTTAGAAATTGTTGTCATCACCAATTTAGATCACTGTCAGTCAAATAAGTGGATAGAATCAAATGCATGAAAGAGGTCCCCAAATGTGTTGAGCCGGAGGGCACAAAAGTCCATTATTTTCAGAGAAATTACGACTAAAAAAAAAATTATCGTTTTAGTATTACGTTATTTTGTTATGCTAAATTGCATCTTTTACTAAAATTTTAACAAAATTCAAATATTCACTGTCTTGAATTATATTTGAATAAGATTAATGGAATCTTTGTAACTGAAACAAAACCGTTCTAACATTATGCAAATTCTAAACTCAATAACCCTTGACGTGGTCGAAGGAGAAAACTGTCTTACCGTGTAAGAACATGACTTATCTACAAAAATAGAGAAAGTAGATAAGGAATTACATGAAGAGCAACGATCTATAAACTACTGGATAGAAAAACCGACTAGGATTAGAAGAAGAGGTCACTTTTTAAAAAGCCATTTTAATGACATAATTTTATATTTATTTATTTTGATTAATTGTAACAAATATAATTATGTTTTTTATTTATTTTATTGGAGGATAGAGGAATCCCTCGGGAAGAGTACACGATTGATTTCCCGAGGATCAATAGATAATGGAAGTGTGTGTCAGGTGGTGGCACAACTGAACGTTGATCGTTCGTTCATTTGAATTAGTGCAGATATGCTCAGTATATATATATATATATATATATATATATATATATATATATATATATATATATATATATATATATATATATATATATACACGGCATCGATAGCTTTACGGTTTATCGATATATATATACGGTATCGATACCATATATATATATATATATATATATATATATATATATATATATATGGTACCGATAGCTTTTGAAAATATCGAAATATTAGTTCAATATATCGAAAAACATATTGATATTTCAAAATATCGTGCCTCGATTTTTTTAATTTTTTAAAGAGACACACACATCGATATTTCTGTGCTGATATAATTAAGATATGTTTTTTTTATACCATCGATATTTCTGTGCCGATATAATTAACATATTGTTTTTATAATATTGATATTTCTGTGCCAATATAACTAATATACTGTTTTCATAATGTCCGTATTTCTGGGACGATATAATTAAGTCATTTCTTTTATAATATCAATATTTCTGTGCCAGTAGAATTAAGATCTTATCGTTTTTATTATGTTCATTTATAGCATGATTTAAATAATAAGAAGCAATTATTAGTTATTAGGTTACCTCTTAACCTCCTTCCGATTCTTAAAGGTTATTTTTTTTTAATTTGATAAAATAATTAACAATATTTTGGAATATCTATTATTCTGTGCCGATATAATTAAAATATTGCTTTTATTAAGCTCATTTTCAACAGGATTTAAATATCAAGAAACAGGTAGACTTCATATAGACCTGATTCGTAAAGACTTTTATTTTTAATTTTATAAAAATATTAACGATATTTTTAAATATAAAATATATAAATATTTAAATATATTGATATTGCTAGCTGATATCAATACCGATAATTTACTTTCGACATCCCATCCCTAGAATACAGCTACTACATATAGTATTACGAACACACCACACCACAAGTATTTATGGTTCTTTGTTTGTTGAATCCGTCGTCCTTGTAGAATTTTTAATTTTATATTTTTCTCTTTTTTTATTGAAAAAAAAAACCTCGGTTTTCGATATTCATATTTCAATATCGATAATACGATTTATGACACAAATAATATCGGACAAAATATCGATATATATTGTTTCAACATTCCTAATTCAGTATAGTGTTATCGCGTGGTTTCTAGAAGCCAAAGTGCAACTTCCCGAAGAGTCTCGGTCCAGATCCGGTTCTGTGCTTCTCGAATCAACGCGGCTAGTCTGAATCGAATCGCTTATTGTTAAATTTTAAATAAACATAAATAATCAATTCTAAGCTTTATCCTGTTCGTATTATATATTATATAATGTTGAATAAGGTATCAATCGTAAGAGTCGGATGATGTGAAATAACTAACCAAGATAAGAATGACCCTTACCAACAGTTATTATCAGTAGCTATAATTGAGGCTTAATACCATACAAATTACACTCTACTTAACAGAGGAGAAAATTACAATTTTTTTTTTTTTTTACGACCCCCGTCACGCTACACCATTATGAGCACAATAACGTCATTGGATTGAGATGAATTACATCTCCCATCAGAATACTGTTGATGAAAACAGCTGAGGAGTGGTGGCATTGGTCAAGAATAAGTGGTAAAAACATTTGAAATGTTAAAATTCAAAGGCTACGAAACAATCTTGGAGAGACATCTTTTTGAAGAAGTTTCACATTTAACAGTAACATCTAAAAGGTGAAAAGGAGTAGAATTGGGCATCTTTGAGCAATATACTTCTTTTTTTTAAAAAAAAAAAAGGAAGGAGATATTTGAGAAGTTGACCGGGGAGGATGTTCAATGAAGATGGACAAACCAATAAGTGAACCTTATTTTTTATTGTGTGTCAACTTTTCGCACTACGTTGTAAGCCTTCATCCGTCAGGAACTGAAGGAGATACTATTCAAGAATTCACCACCTTTGACATTTCATAATTTTTATTCAGTAGTTAACCAGCACATTTTCTAATTGTACATCAAAGAGGAAGATTCCTGTCTAACTCTAACTCAATTAAATCTGTTCGTATACGACTTTCCAACCCATCCTAAAGGTAACAAAGTACTACTAATTAAATTACTAATTAAAGTAATACTGTTAATAAGGTACTTAATTAAAACTACTTATTATTTTTTGTATATCCTCTTGAATAACGAGAAAATACTATTCAAGTATTCATCACTTTGGACATTTCATAATTAATATTTAATAAATAGCCAGCAAATTTTCTAATTTTATATTAAAGAGGAAGATTTCTGTCTATTCCCAACTTAATTTAATGTGTTCGTATCCAACCATATCCTATACGCTGTCAAAGCTTTATACATATCTTCTTAGCGGATTGACACAATAGTTAACCGGTTACGACGAACATTTTAATAAATGAACAGACATTGATAAAACTGGAAATTAAAAATCAATCCTAGAAAGTCAAAAAGTCATAATTTCCACAAAGTGCCACCCACATATAAATCATCACATTTTCATAAATTCAGCACAAATTCCTTGGTGCAAATAAGTGCAATAACTTAACTAGGGAAAGACCCCTCACGTCCACAGAACAAATCAATAGAAAAACAGATAAATCCAAAAATATTAGTTACCAGTTTTGTAATTGAAATTCATATTTCAACAAAATCCAAACTGAGTCTCCAAAATAAAATTATCCAATACAAATCAGTTATTGAGCTCGGATCGTTTATGCCTCACCCGTGTAGAGTTCCATTTGTACAACTGACAACATTAAACTTAAAAAAACAAAAATTATCCATGAAAATCATCAATAACTACACGCGCTACACAGAAATAACAGCCATGCTCCACGACTTACAACAATATAAAAATTTGTCTTCAAATAAACTGAAACATATTTAAGGAATACGATAGCTTCTGAAAATCCATGAATACAAGAAATTGGTAACTACTAAAAAGCTTCTCTGAAACATTATTCTATGCAAAGAACCAAGCGTGTGTTGTTAAGTTAATACGGTCATTTATACATCGACGTCGTTTTTTGAAAAAGGCTTAGGCGCCAAAAATTCGAAATTTAGGTTTCAATTGATTTTGGGACGTAAACACCACCTCTATCCGATTCCCGCTCACGATATATCGAGAAAAAAAATTTGAAACGGTCTTAAAATCTAATATTGATGACGTAAGCGCCAAATACTAACGATTTTCAGTCGTCACTCTGGCCTTAAACAGTGCTAGAATCCTTACAATATATTGTAATTATTAAGGTTTTTCCAGGTTAATAAACCCCTACTTTATACAAAATAGAATAAAATTAAAAAAAAAAATATTGTTATTAGGAGGAAAATTGTTTCATGCGTTTCCTGTAAATTTTGCTAAATGGCGCTTACACCTTTTTCAAAAACCACGTCGATATATAAATGACCACATTAACTTAACACACGCTTGGTTCTTTAGATAGGATAACGTTTTAGAGAAGCTTTTTAGTAGTTGCCAATTTCCTGTATTCATGGATTTTCAGAAGCTGTCGTATTCCTTAAATATGTTTCAGTTTATTTAAAGTCAAATTTTTAAACCAATTGTTACCACTTTCGATTATATTCGGTAAATTCATAGATTATTTTAAATTATTTATAATTAAAATTCATCTATTGTTATAAAAAACTGTTTATAATAAGGATTATAATCAGGGATATACGAATTTTTCGCAGTAAATTTGTCAATTAAATGTGCAATATTACTGAAGAGTACACAATTTCAATTGAGTTGAGTACAAAAACAAAAGAAATTTCGTAACTAAAAATAATTTACAAACGAACGCACCAATGAGCCTGTTGTTATAGATCGATAGATGTCGAGAGTGATAAGTGCCCTTAAAAGTTTGGTGTTTGTCGAACAAATTTTCTCACTCATTAAGTCCGAAAAGCTAATTCCATATTCAAGCCCCTACTAACTACAAGTACTAATTACCACAAGCTGAGAGGGCGAAATTCAACACTGGACCTCTTAGCAAAAACATCTAACGGGGTTAAAAAAACAGGCGAACTCCGAATAAGACGTAATGACATATAACACGGATAAAAATTAAATATCGTCGTAATAAATTCGTAATTGTTAATTATTTTGATGACCATATAAAAGAAAATTTCGATGCGTTTAAGCTTATTGCAATAGTTTCCTTACAGCGTTTAAATTTTAGACGGCGAGCAGTTACCTATCTGTCTATTAATTCCACACTCAAGCCAAACTAATTGTTCACAATTTGATAGTCCTTCGAGAAGTGTTAAAAGAAAATGGCTCCGCCATCTTCTGTCTATGAGCAGCTACAAGTATTTTAAGCCCCCTTCAAGTAATGTTACTTTTTTTAATCATATTTACTTGTTTTATTTTATTTATTATTAAATTCTAGTAATTAATTATAAATATAAAAATAACTATATAATGCATTGGTTTGAGAATCAATTCAGTATTAGGTATGTGTTTATGTGCCCATAAAACAAACTATTTTACAGGTAGAATAAAAAATGATTTGCGACTACAGTCTCACAATTTAAATGAATATAGGATTGTTTTACATTTTTATTAGTGTCACATGAGTCGTTGAATACGATAAAGGCTAATTTAAACATATAATACACAATAGCCAAATTGAATTAAACAAATAATTTTAAGTATATACACATTGGTTTAAATTAGAAAGTCAAACATACAATTTTATATAGTACAAATATAGAAATAATTTACGAACATACAAAAAGGAACATGAAAAAGGCCTATATACGCCCAATACTTAATCTAAATAAAGAAAAATAAAACATTATATCATTCAGTTTTAGGATAAAAATTCTATTACTTTTACAAATTATTTAATTAATTAAATTCCCCCAAAAATGTAGAAACAATCTATATATAATAAAAAAACACACGACACTACATTACGAAAGAACATTGTTAAATCGTAAATCTAAATTAAAACAAAGAACAAGAAATTAAAACAGAAAAAACACCAACAATTTAAAATAAGAACCAATTGGCTATAATTGTTCCTGCTTTAACCATTTAATTAATTTCAAACCAAATAAAGTGTTTACAGCAAATATAAGCTTACACGATGGTAATAAAATAATTTTTAACAAAATTGGCGACAAATAAATATTTATTTATACTATATATAAATAAATAGTGAGAGAAAAATAAATTAAAATAATGGATAGAATGAGACATTATTGAGGAAAAGCGGATCATACAGTGTTTTGTTATGTTTCATTAATTATTTTATTATAAAGGTTTATAAATTTTGGGATTGAGCATGAAGAATATATTATATGTATATACATGATGGATAGTGGGAGAGGGAATAACAAAAGAGGGGGAATGAGAGAACGAATACCAAAAGTTACGGATGCTGTAAGAAAGAAAATACAGAAAACCTGTAATTTTATTATAATGCAAAAAACGAGAATAAAAAAAAAAATATATACTATGAGTGTGCTCTGTACAATCCATCGCAGTTTGGAATGAAGATAGAGCAACTTACTTTGTTTATTATTTTGAGTAAGCAAGCATCTCACTGTTTGCTACTGTTTACAATGAGATCTGATAACAGAACGTTCTGTTGATAAACCAAAACCCACGAACAGGACTGGTTGATTCTCAGTTCAAAAGGGAAATCTTTTGAGTTTCATTTGAATTTTGTTGATTTTAGAATAATTTAAACTTCGTCTCTGGTGTTTGCTATCATTGCCGCCATACTTGATTTTTTTACATGCACTGAAGCATAATGTAATTTTTGCGGAAGTTTCTCCATATATGACAAGTGGCAGCCCTGTAAAGAAGATTCCTCCTTTACCAAATGGTCCACCTTTCACTTCAAATTGAGGCATTCTCGGTGAATATTTCAATGATTATCATAACCGCTCCTTAATTGTTTCTCCTAAAGAATTGCTTTTGAAGTTTTTAAAATTAATTACTCTTTTTCTCTATAGTAATCCCAACGGAACAGCATTTTGGTTTTTGATATAGCTCTATTAATTTTATTTTGGGAGGCTCTCCAAATTCAAATTCTCATTAACGACACAATCTATTTTTGAGGGAGTAATGAGGTAGTAGTGGTTTGATAATCAAAACCTGATTGAAAATCAATCACTTTACCTATTTTATCAAAGATGCAATTAATTGAAATTACATCTCCATTATCTTATTGTTGATCATTAATTTTGTTGTGTTGAAATTAATTTTAATCACTTCCTATAAGTTCAAATTTCAAAAAAGTTACCAGCATGGAGGATGTTTCAGATTTGGAATAATAATGATATGGAAAGTATTACAGCCAACAAATCTCAGTACCACCTTACCAACAAAAAAAAAATATTATCATTACAACCACTTCTAAAAATTGGGAATTTTGAATTCCAGATCCAAAATTTGGAGTTCAGCTCAAAACTGTCCTGAAACCCATTGATTAGTCTTTCTAGATCACTCATGAAATTTTTCAGATTTTTTAAAAAGACTCACTTTTGTGGAGGCCAATTTTTGAGCTTTTTCTGAGAATCATATTTTGGTATATATATATATATATATATATATATATATATATATATATATATAGAATATATATTTTGCTCTTGATGCACTTACTTAACAGCAGTACAATAGGCATTACCTATTTCTATAAACTAACTGCAAAATGGAAAAAAAAAATTGATAAATTAATAATCAAAAACACTTATTTAATATTTTATTCATCAGGTAATCTGTTTTATATTAGAAAAGGAAGTACAGATAAGAAAAGGTTAATAGAGAAGTGATAACTGTGCGGATCTTTCATCTTGAATGGTTTTCTAATGTGATTCTAATAGCAGCATCACTGAAGATGACCGATAAAACCTAGCGGGAAATTTAATAAAAAAAAAAATTAAGTTGAAATTTCTTCACCACTTTTTAATATTTTAGCTATCATTATTTATTTAAATTCTCTATTGGCATGCTCAACATCAAATTATTAAAAGGGACACGGATGGCAATTAAATAAAATTAATACCTACATATTAAATAAAATTTCCACATACTTTAAACAAATTTTGCTTCTCATCATTTCCTAAGCTGAAATTCATAATCATCATAATAAACTGAAACTTGAATACAGAAAATAAGACTACTTAATTAAGAAAACAAATTAATAATACCTAACAATTGAAATAATTTCTGGCAATAATAATTATTCCTCTGTCTGGCGTGTAATGACATAGTTTATGTTTGAATAATAGGTTATGCTTCTGGTGTCCTTTTTAAACACTTATAGCTCCGTTTTTATAAATGCTAGAAAGCAAGAATTGGTTTCATTTAACAGAGAAAATGTGCCAATAGAGATTACAAAAAGAATTTGTGGATCTGGATTAAAGGAAGAGGTACAATAAGCGAGAAAAGTAAACCAATTTTGAGTGTTGAGTTGAAATTAAACTTTCAATGGATAAAATTTATTTCAACTTTTTTTTTTTGGAACCAAAATAAGCACTCTTAAGTAATCCTACGCTTTTGAAGTCCGTCTGGTTGACAGAGGCTTATTAATTTTTTTTTAAATTAATAGATTGGTACACTGACGGAATATTGAGAATTTTTTGTTAGAAACGAGCAATGAAACAAATACATAAATTACCGACCAAAGAAATATTAGACTTAAAAATTAGTTATTATCTTTCTTATTTTTAATTATCACAGGATTTAACTCAACCTTCGGATAAGTTTGAAAACAAAAGAAAAAAACATTGAAATATTTCCCTATTATTATTTATAATTGTTCACATTAAATTATAAATGTCCAGAATTAAATTATTATTGTTATTAATATTAAAAACAAGTAGAATCAAGGTAAGATAATTCTTTAGTTCAATCAAGTTAAGTAATATGATGATAATAAATAAAATAATTCAAATAAGCAAATTATCTTAAATTTATTGAAGCTAATTTAACGAATTCAATGAATCTAAATAAAAACATTTATTGCTGTTGGTCATTTATTTATTCATTAAATTTATGAAATAAAAGATTGAAGAAAACGGTGATGAACTTCAAGATTTCGCAAAAATGTATACCATAAAAACGATAAGTAACAAAACAAAAAAAAAGTGAAATTTGTAATCCAACGATCAGATTAAAAAAGAATTCTTCCTCAGAAGTGCTCTGTGGGCGTTTCATTTCTTTTTCAACCGGTTTCAAGGAATACGTGGGAGAACCACTATTTCTACACAGATCGCGCAGTTAAGAGCGAATCTTCTATATTTATTTTTTATGGTAACTTCCATCAGAATAAAAGGGGGGGAAATGCGGTAATTATAAATCATAAAATTAATTCAAACACTTATATGCCATTAAAAACACTATGAAAAAAGAACTTAAATGAAAATTAAACATGGTTTTTGTATTTTATTTGGACTTTGAAGTAGTAATACACTAACGTACGATTTAAATAAAGTTTTTGAAATGAAAATATTCCAATAAGGGTAGAAAAAAAAAAAAAAAGAAAAAGAAGAAAGAAAAAAAAATAGCCCGGGGGCAAACAATCTAAACCGTGACTGCAGGGACCGTAATAAGTCCTCTTCTACAATCTTTAGAAGTCAGCATGGGAGGAGCCTTTCTGTTGAAACAGACCTACATCCTTGCTAAACAGATCTACATGATATCCTAAAAATACCTCTGAATTTTCAGCGGGATTAATGGATTTATAACTCGCAATAATGAAATTAAAAGAAATATGAACAAAAAATCAATGTATGCACAAAGGTGTATAATATATATATATATATATATATATATATATATATATATATATATATATATATATATATATATATATATATACATTGAAAAAATAACGATTGTTTTTATGATTAGATAAAACTAGTACAGATATTGGTAGCATCGAATCGAATCGTGTACGCTTTAGATTTTTTTAATGTTTGCATTAATACCAAATATTCGACATTTAATTGGCTTGGAATCAATCATCGTTGACATCTTATTGAATAAAAAATAATTTTTTTTTTAAATTAATGAATCTATTAGTATTTATTGGAAATTATTGTATATGTTTTTTTATACCTTTTTTAGTTATATATTTTTTATTTTTTGGAACATCCAGAGAAAAGAACAACCATAGTTAGTAAACGTAACGGAATGCAGCGCTGTTAACCAGTCAGAAGCTGAAGGTGTGATACGATGATGAAAATCATCAGTCATGAATCAATATATAAATAATATGTATGGTATTATCATATTGATTGAAAGCGATGATTTTATTTTATTTTACGATGAATAGAAACGAATATTATAACAAACAGATAATACATATTCCTTGCCAAATGAAAAATGATTATGCAACTAAAAAGATTTTTAACCAGGGATGCCTTATTTCTTTTGCTAATTTAGTCATTGGATAGAGAAGGAATCGGAAATCCTGCCTCGTCCGAAAAAGAAACAAGCTTCACTTCCTAAACCGATAAACTTTTAAACCACTTGTTGCATTACTGATAAAAGTTTGTTTTGTGACTTGGACTATTTGTAGAGAGGAAGAAAAATTAAAGTTACTCTTGTCAGTGAAACAAACAACTTGGGCGATACAGCCAATAGTGGGTATGGTACCATCAGGAAGAGCTTGAACGTAGATTCCATCTTGGTTTCGTTTGAATATGGTATCAGGTAGTTCCAAAGGCATCAAGCCACTGTATCTATTTTTAATAATACCTCTATTATGATAAATTTTAAATAATAAAATTATTCTTAGATGCCAAGGCAATAATGATAATAAAAAGAAAAACAACTAAATAAACCGTTAAACATGAGATTTTTTTAACAAATGAAACCTTTGAACTTCAGACTAAAAACATGCTCTAGAATATTTAATATTCTATTGACACATATAATAAATACTCCTAGACATTTATGAAGTATATAAATCCTTCTACTTTCATTTTTATTACAAGACTTATGTTACAAAGAAAAATAAGGTAAAAAAAAAAAAAAAATACATCTGCACAGACCTCTGAAAGTCATGACTAATAGTTTTATTTTTAAAAATGAACAAAATTTATCTGCTTCTATACAACTTTGAATGTATTTATATTTATAGATGTGGTAATGTTTATATAATTCTAGAATATCTATATTTAGATATGGGGCTTAATTATATACCGCATTTAAAAAATAAAATAAATAAATAATGAATCCACAGACACATTGAAATTTGAAAATTTGTATTTTAATATAAACAAATTTATAAAAGTGACCAGCATGCACAAATACTTAACAACTTATCAAATATCAAGTATCACATAATCAGATTAAAATTAAAATTTAATGATGATTTGTTGACTCAATTGGCTGGATATATATTTTTAGTATAACTACAGCCAAATTATATGATTAAAAAAATGCTATTATGAAATAGACCATCATAAAACCAGGAAACACTCATTAAAATTAAATAATATTGATATATGGTGCATATATCAAAACCGTACAATTGCATAATTAGCCTTAACATGCAACGGCTCTTTGGAAAGGAAAAAGCAAATTAAAGGCTATTTCGTAAATTATTTGTGGTAATTAGTCGATAACTTGGTAGAGCAAGGGCACCAGCAGCACAATATTAACAAGACGTTTTATAATCAAAATAATAAACAAAAACATTAGTAAATTTGTTTAAATTCATTACAATACTGTATAATTTCCACGAAGCCACTTAAAATGAATAATTTATATGTAAACAGGTATGGCATTATTTAAAAAAATAAAATTAGTGTTATAAATAATTTTAAAAATAAAATTAAACTCAATAGTATCAAAGATAATAAGAAATACAACAAAAATGTCGACTCGTGTATGTGCCTGACTTCTATAAAACCTGTGAACTGAAAATTTAACTAAATATATATTTTACATCTAAAGAAGCGTATTTAAATAAATAGAAAAATGTGCTTGAAATGCCCGATAAATATCATGCTAATATTTTAAAAACAAATTTTAAAACATTATATTTATCATCGTGCATAATTTGGCTATTTCTTGACCAGTTTTCAGGCCAAAACATGAGAAAACAAGAGGTTTTTCGACACTTTTTGGCAATCAACGAAAAAAACAATTCTTGCATGAAACAACGTATGGAAGGTTTAGCTTTTTAACGTTTTTAAGTGCTTAACGTTTCAGGTTGTTTTACAAACAACAAAAGTTAAAAAGGGTTTAACAGCGACGTAGAACTTTATTATGAAAATCGTGTGAGGATGAAGATACACTCAATACGTACTCTAAAATTCAGATAATCAAGTACACCTAATATTCCATAATAGCATTTATAACTTATTAAGTTTTATTAATATATAAAACTAATTACCTTACATATTACAATAATATAACTGTTGGCATTAGAATTAATAAAAATTATCTCGTGATAATATTGAAAACTTTTCCAACAGTTTATATTATTGTAATATGAGAGGTAATTAGTTTTATATATCATTAAAACTTAATAAGTTATAAATGCTATTATGTAATGTTAGGTATACTTGATTATCTGAATTTCAGAGTGCGTACTGAGGATGCAACTCGGAATCGTAAAAACATTGTAAATAAAGCATACATGAAAGCTATATTTTTTTCACCTGCTTGACATTACTACAGACATTTTATTAAATTTAGAAAGAAGGTTATAAAAAAAATTAAAGAATATTGAAGATGTAAAAAGAAAATTCTTTGTGTAGCACTCCGTGGAAAATGTGAGGAGGTAAAAATATCATTAAAAATATGCTTTTGAAAGTTTTTTTTTTAGCGTCAATAAAACCATTCAACTTTCATAATCCTTAGCCATAACATTTAAAACAAAAACACACATCATTTTCGAAGTGGATTGTTATTGGATGCAGTAACAGTTATTACAAGTTATTATTGCCTAGGCATACAAGTACAAGTTATTATTACCTATATTACTTTTTAACTGTTGTTTCCTTTTATGAGTTGCTAACGACTATTTAGGTTGTTAACAGTTCATTCTTTCTTTAAACCTGAAAGTTTTAGATATAGCTAAGAAAATCCGGTGTATAGAAGCTGATAACCAAGAACAATCTCTGCTTATAAACCGCCTTCAACAGGATTCTATCCAAACCCAAATTTGCATGGTCAGACTGATCACAATCGTCCCATCTACGTCTTGGTCTACCCCTCGAAAATTGGCTCTTCCATTCAATAAAAATTCGCTGGTTACCGTTTTCGAATTCTTCACCCAGATCGATAAAATTTCGCTCAACCATTCCAGTCACCGTGGAGATATTATTTCATTTAAAATATGAACGTGTTAAGTTATATAAATAACATTACCAGGATTTAATTTTATTCTGTTGTTATTTTTAATCTGTTATTCCGTTAAGCTAATAACCTTGACTGCTAATTAGTTGCCCATCGGCATGCTACCTAGAATAATTAGCATTGGCTGCAGTTATCTAGAATAAGCTATTTTTACAATATTATTTACGAATTACATGAAATTATATCAATATTCTTGCTGTGCTTTAATATGATCTTAATTTATAATAATTTTAATTCTTAATCGTTTTCAAGACAATAATAAGAATATGCTATTAATCTCCCTGTAATGATTATTATATCCAGAATTGCCTGAGAGAATTTCTGTTTTTTTTTATTTTTTATTTTTTTTTTTTTACAATATAGGTGCCTTATCTCAGACTAAACAACAAAAACGTTTTCCGAGGTCTTAAAGAGGTGTCTATGTTTCGTTTTTTTTGGGAGGAAACAGGATCTGATATCTTGACTCCGTGTTTCGAAATCCACCAAGGCATAATAGATGTTTAAATGAAAATAATGACAAATAATTTAGCAACGATATGCAAAAACCTACCAGCCCACAAAATGACAAAACTCGTTCTAAATAAATCATTCAAACCAAAAGGGGCCATTTTACGATTTGCAGAAACACAACCAGCTTTACGTAACATTATGCAAGTCAAACTGACTATAAACTAGGCCACATGTCATTTTGAAATTATTTAATTTCAGAAGAACGCATCCAGACTATTTGATAGTTTTCTGTATACCAGGTTTACGTTAATCCAAATAAAAAGTAATTATAATCAATCAAATTTGTTTAAGCTGAATTTAATTTCATGTAAAAACTTCCATCTTACATCGATGTTTTTGAAGATTTGTAGGTTTTTGCATAACGCTGCCCAATGGATGTATACATTTTTAGTGTGTATTTTATCATAATTTATATTAATTAAAATTATTACAGGAGTGATAAAATACTTCCTAGATAATGTAAGGATAAGCATTTATCCTTTTTAAAATTGTGGTTTAGACTGTGAGAGGCGGGAGCAGAGAGCAGGAAGGTGTCAATAGCGAAGCTGGAGGATGGTGGCTGTGTTAAAAATAGTCCCATATGGGGTTGAGGAGGGCTCCAGAAGGCTGGCCTGCCAGAGCGCAGATCCGGGAAGTAAAGGGGCATTCACTGCAACTTGTCCAGTATGTCTGTCTCTCTGTACCAATTGTTAAAAGTCCTTTTCATGTCCTATTTGATCTATTTTCTACTTTCTGTTCAGCTGTTAGTACAGAATCATATTTAAGTTTTTGAACGGATTCCCGTTTGTGCTCGCAAAACTCGAAAAGCAGTCGGTCGATTTTGATGCGATTTTCACAATCATTTAGAGAATTTCTTCCGGGAGGTTTGTGTGCATTACATGTTTCGAAATATTCCCCTAAGAGGGAGAAATGGAAGAAAACTATTTTAAAATAAAGAAGGTAATTTTTTAATCGTTGTCATGACAACTTCATAAATGTGGAATAAAGTTCACAACAAAAACATTTTAACAAAAGTGAAATTATTGTGAGAAATCGTCATTTGTTCTAATGATAAATCTGAGATTAAGGGGGGAGGGAAACATAGCTTTGTTGCCGTTTTGACAAATTTATTATCATTTTGATCCTGTTCTTAGTAAACGTCTAAATGAAATGAGACGAATGATAAAAAATGCAGTCGAATACCGAGAAAGATTTTCACCGCTTAGGCCTTTGGTTATTTACAGTCAAAATTTTTGTTGGTAATCAGTTGTTTCGTTAAAAATCCGGTAGCCTCTTAAGAGTTCTAATAATTGAAGCACAGAAATGCATAAGAGTCTGAGTGCCTTTAGAAAATGACTTGATTAAAAACAATTACATTTTTTTCAGTTATTATAATCAAAAATTTATTTTATTAAAAAAACAACTATAAAAGGTATATATACAAATATAAAGAGATACGAAGGGCGATATTATCATAGGTTACTTAATCAATAAATACATTTAATTTATTTATTACTTTTTATATATTTTTTAAAAGTAAATTTAACTTGGAAACTAGGAAATTTAAATCCGAAACTCAATATATATAGAATATAATTTTATCTGTTTATGGGGACTTGCATTTGGAGTAAGCACAATTAATTTTTACAATACGATTTAATTTTCTAAAGTAAATAATTTCCCAAAATATATACCTGTATGTTAAGATGAGTATACAGTACGCACATGTCAGCTACTGTTTTGAAAAACAATTACATAATATAAAGAAGAAGAAATCGGAATTAAACAATAAAATTCAAATATGTTCTACTAACGCATTTTAAAGAAAATATCAGAAAGATATACGGCAATATCAAATAGGTATTAATCGCATCTATTTCTAATTATCTAGTTCAGTATTTATTTTTTAAATATTATATCAATGTAAAATCATTCTTTTCCTCATGAGAGAGCATCCGTCCATGACATAAGAGCTGAAAGGTCAGTGGGTGAGTTAATCGTAGCTGTAGTAGGCACGGGAAGTGTTCTTATGCAGACTCTCTCTTCATTAAAATTCATCTTCATACAAAATACTATAAAATGAATTCGTGACCCAATATTCCTGGAACAGACAAGACCAAACTTGCTGCTATAATGGGAGTTATTTGGCGAGATCAGGGCCATGGAAGTAGCCTAGAGTAATTAATCAATAACTAATTTCAGTTATGTATATATAGGAGCGCTACTTCTAACTTGATCAAATCGTGTTTATATGACTGCATAGTCTATGTCTTCCGCGTCTCAACAACGATAAACCAGGAATGCTGTAATAACTGTTATAATAAACGGTATATAAAGTTGTTGAATAACTAATAATAATACCTTTCCAATTACTGATAGGAATAATAATTATGGATAATACAATAAATTTCGTTGATCCCAAGTTGACAACACTCCTTGACTTGAGGATCATTTAGGTTAAGATGACCGACAGCAACTTCTTTAATCAAACTACTCTGTATTCCTGGCGAAGCTGCATTCTGAGCGGACCACGATTCAGCCAGAATATCTTATATGTTCCGGAAATCCAACTCTACGGGTAGAATGGTCTTATTCCATTTATTTACTTTAATTTTCATATAGATTTATTCTCCATAATATACTTTTTTAACATCTTGCTTTATATATGAACCCATTTATCTATTACCTATATAAAAATATAGAAGTGAAACATTTACTTTCCTTTTTAACTTTATATATATTTTCAACAATAACCATTTGATAAAAATATATATATATATATATATATATATATATATATATATATATATATATACTTATATAAAATTAGGAATCAGAATAAAACCATATCATTCTATCAGTAGCAAATAACTATAACGATATTCGGCCTGAAACGTGTTCCACTCAGCATGCACCTTCGCGAGGAATACTGAGTAGTTTGAATAAAAAAATTGCGGTTTCGGTCATTTAAACCAAAATGATACTCAAATCAAGGAGTGTTGTCCTCTCACTTGGAATCAACGAAAATTATAGTTTTATTGTAATTCCTATTAGTAATACACACCTCGTATATATACATGGAACAATTATGCTTTCAACAAACTTCAAAATGGCTCAAGATTGGCCAAAGGTCGGACTAACTTTGTTAAAATAAAATAAAAATCTAGAGATTTCTTTCGAATTTCATATAAAACGACATATCTTTATGTACGTTATAACGACAGTTTCGATGAGTTACTTCAACAAGACGAAAGTACAACTTAATGCTGTTCTTAAAACAAACCAAATATTCAGTTGACATCCGCATGATGGTATAGAACGATCAATCTAATTAGGGATTGATAAATAATTTGCCACTTCTATAAATTTGTTTTATTGAAAACTAGTTTCGAATGTTATACATTCATCTTCAGTTCTAAAAACACAAAAAATTCAAAAATAAGCAATTCAAAATATAGTTTGGTATTATTATACATATTAAATTAGATGTAATATAAATATTTATATTTATATAAAACCAAACTATATTTTGAATCTCTTATTTTTTGTTTGTGTTTTTAGAACTGAAGACGAATGTATAACATTCGAAACTAGTTTTCAATGAAATAAATTTATAGAAGTGGCAAATAATTTATCAATCCCTAATTAGTTATAGTGGTGTTCTCGGTTTATCGTTGTAGAGACGCGGAAGACACAGTTCTCTGTGATCATGGAAACATGATTTGATCAAGTTAGAAGTAGCGCTCCTTTATAGACAATCCTAAAATTAGCTAATGATTAACTACTCTAGGCTACTTCCATGCACCTCTGGCCCTGATCTCCTCGCCAAATAACTACATACCACAGCCTAGCAGCAAGTTTGGTCTTGTCTCTTCCAGGGATATTGGGTCACGAATTTATTTTAAACTATTTTGTATGTTGATGAATTTTTAATGAAAAGAGAATTTACAAAAAAATCACTTCCTGCGCTTGCAGCTACGATTACGGCAGCCCGCACACGGGTCGTTGTCGAATCGTTAAGGAAGCGAGATTTGTGCGCCAAGTTTTTTTAGTGATACGGGATTGGGGTGTCAGCCAATCGTATCGTTTCAATCGTTGTGCAGCATAGTACTAAAGATTGCTAGTTTTGTAGGTTTCATGTGCGTTTATAATGAGCTAAATTTGAGACTACAAGGACGTTATGTGTATATATTCGGAATTGAAGACAAGATGGAAGTAATAATTAAAAACTTCTGAGCCAAACGAGTGGGGAAAATCTCTCACGAACTCCTGCTCTACAAGCGGTTTTAGAATCTAGCCGTAAAGAATTATGTGAAAAAGTGAAAGCTGAAATATCTTATGTCCTATCTTCTAGACCTGGACATTTTTTTTTAAAAATAATCGTTGAGAATTAATATACAGCATTTAAAACTTTTAAATGGACCAATATTAATATCGAAAAGCATAAAACTGCAATCGATGGTGATTGAGAATAAATAAATTATTGTTTAAAAAGGATAAATTGCAATAATAACTCGATTACATCTGTATTTCTAGTAAATAAGAGGTTAAGTGAAACATTTTTTTAACTATTCTGGGAAGCAGTTTTAAAGTTACTAATATGGCCGTTATATTAGACATTCTTAATTACAATAATTATCCACTTTTATTTCTGACTCATTTAAACACCAGGTAGTTTTTAGAATTAAATAAAGGACTTAACTAAGTTTTGTCATAGCCAACTTATTGACAGGAGAGTGTGGAAAGAAGAAAGGTGCTAGTATAAGAATCGGTTCAATAATTTTATATATATATATGAATTCTAAGTAATAGAAGAGGGAACTAAATAAATAAACCGCAAGGAATATTTAAATAGAGAAATTCTGATAATAAACTAATCCTAAAATAAAATAAAATAAATTTGAGGATTTCTCTATTTAGGTGATAGGGTTTACATGCCAAGCGATTCAAAATTTTTCTTCCGGAAATTCTCAGCCAATCACAGGTAACCAAAACAAAAGTATGAATGGGAAGAAGGGGTAAGGTTATAATAGAATTAGAAATATGTTGAAAAAAAATTGGTAACCATCAAATATGTTATGTTTGCACTAATTTAAAAATTACTAATCGCAACCTTCTCCAAGGAAAAAAAAACATGTACAAGAATTGTGAAAAAATAAAATCTAATAAATTCCTATTTTATTTCAGTAATGCCTTGTTTAAGTTTATTATGTTGCGTTTCTTTATTAATTTAAGTTATAATAAAATCAGGTTGCAGAAAAAGCATCAGATATATATTTTTAGATTTAATATAACTATATTAATAACTTTTATTTAGATTTTTCAATGTATAAGACACTATTTTTACTCTACATGAAACTTAAAGATATACCAATATCAATCCGTGAATAGACACCTCACCGATAGAGACAACTATATTACGGTACTAATAAAATTTTAATTAATTTTGTTAATTTTACACACAGGCAGAGTGTTCTTACTATCTTTTTTTAAGCCTTAAAATATGAAGAGAAAAATATTCTACGTGCCCCATAAGGATTTCTGTATCTAGGGCGTGAGAGAAAGATAAGCAAACAGTGTGATACTACGATTAGATTATAAGGTGTTGAGATAAAAAAGCTGCATGAATAACATTACAAGGTACAAAAGATAATCTTCCCACAATTCAAAAATGCTTAGAGTATAATCACTTGTTTTTTTTTATAAATATTTTCTGCACTGACGTGAGGTAATTATGAGTGATTTTCATGTGAGAAAAGATAGTCTCTACAGAAGAAGACAGCACAATACATGCATATCCTATGGCAATGCCAAGATGAGCGCCCAATCGTTGAACCATATTTTGTTGTTTACAATATGTAGCGGTAATTGTTGATAATTGGGAGTAATAATAGTCATCAAAGGATGACTAAGAATGATCTATTCAAATCAAAAGTTCGTTAAAAAATTTAATTTGAAAGAATCACGAATGGATGGAACGAGTACGAGTGGTCAAAAGCGTTTATTTTTCCTCTGTCAGACATAAATAAAGTTCAAAAAAGTCTAATTAAAAGCGTCACAATATTCAACCATAATTTCAAGTAATTAGCATAGTTTGGAAAAACACTAATGAGCAATGAAATTCTAGCATAGTGTACTCATGTTAAAGAGGTCATTTATTAAAAAAGTCAAAAATATTTAGTGAAGGCGAATACCTTGAGTAATTGAAACTTTTGTAAGTTTAATTTGGCAACCTAGCGAACGTCTGTCAGCTGTTCGAATAACATTTACTTAAACTTAACCTCAAGGTCTTAGTTACAATGGCAATTCCGCTCAAGGAATGCACCTTTAAAGAATAACGTTCTATGATTTTTACTTTTAGAAAGCGTAAAATTGTCAGAAATATTCTATCGGGTGAACGAACAATATGGCAATAGATGCCGTAACAGGAGTTCAAACGCGTGGATGCAAAAGTCTAAAAGTAGCCGCAAAAGCTTTAGCGACGAGCACTCCCTCCCCCCATTTGGAGAGCCTATGGTCCGGTTTTCCCTGATTTTTTAGAGGTGGAATGCCCTATTATCAGCCTATACTTAGACATGATTGAGAACAAAGACAAGAAAGCCCGCGATGATGAGGAAAAGTCCGAGATTGCAGAGGAAAGACGTGCTTCTTCTTCAAGAGAACGCTGGACCTCATCCGGCACAACAGACGCTAGAAAGCATTGTCAAAGTGGATTCAGAGTTCCTATCTCACCATTACAACACTTACGTTGCATCTTCAGATTTGTATATTTTATTGTGTTAGATAAGTATTGGACCGATAAAAGAAGCTTTGGGCGTCATAAAGTTTAACAAATAAGTAAAGAAATAAGTACAAAAATGGCATCAAGGTAAAGTATTCATCCATAGAGAGATTACTAGACGCGTAAGAAAATGAGACAACTGCATTAAAGTTGAGGGAGGGGGGAGTAGGAGGAAAACTATACAAAAAAATCAATATTTATAAATTAATTTCAAGATTTAATAACCATTGTCGATGTGCGGCTAATTGTCTTTTAAATAACTGAATGCCCCCTGCATAGTGCTTATTATTTTAATAATTTAGTCAAACTTGCTCCGGGATAAATAGAAGCACTTGATTAAAGCGCGTAATATTTTGGATATATATAGCCCATTAGCAGAAGATAAATCGTTTTAATGTATTATTTAATATTATGGAGGTACGGTGTCTAATTCTAATTTCATCATATTCAGCTCTGTCCTTGTATCGCTAATCAACCAATATCAAAATAGTCAACTTTATTGCTCCAGAAGATATTGTATTAATAGTCCAGTCACCAGGTATTTTTACCTGGATAAAATTCCGAAGCATGGTCTTTTAATATGTTGTATGTGAGTACCTTAAGTTGAAGAATCCACGTTTTCCAATTCGAGAACCCACCCATACCATACCCATCCACCGTATCAGTTTCCACTGAGTAAACTTTAGGGCACACAGACAACCTTGGAATTTTCGGATTTTTCCAGTTTCTTGATTAAAACTCCTAAACGACGCGTACTAGCTGCAAACAGTTTATTACAAGAGTTAAAAAGCATTAAATTGTCTACGATTTGCACTGGTTAAACGCTTATTTTAACCAAATACGTACCGAGATATTGACTTTCAATGTTTCGAAAAACTGCAAAATATGAACGTTTTTTCCTTGTAACTTTCATCTCTCAACATTTCTACATGGATAATAATAGTAGTAATGTTAGGTGTCCCTAAATTGATTAATTTAACAATATTGCTCCAGGCCCGCCTTCAAGGAGGGGCAGGGTGGCGGTAAATTCTCTAAAAAATTCTCCGATAAGAATTGTCTAAAAAAACTATAGAGTCAAATGGTTTGTTATATAACGTCCTAATCGGGATAACAGTAGGACATATTTTACAGATATTTTCTTGTATCACTCTGATCATAAAAGTTTTTAATTTTAAACCTAAGCGAAATGGAAGCTATAACCTTTAGTTACTTTACAACACTCGGATTCTTCCGATATCTTAAACAGAGAGAGGGAGGGGATTGTTTCTTGTCTTAATTATACCTCGAAATTCGGGGTAATATGATATTTTCTCCCATTTTATGGAAAAATGGTGGGTCTAAGAGAAAAATCCTAAATAAAAAAATTGAACAGCATAATGTTTTCTTCTAGAATATGCCCATTATTTAACAATTTGACGCAGCGTACGCGCCAGACACCCGTCCAAACTTATTTCGGTTCCAAGAACATGATATATGGATACAGACAGATTTTTACTTTTAGTAAAAATATTATGGATCCGGTAAGAACAGTATTTTTCCTATAAATGTAAATTAATTGATTTAAATCATTAAATATATCAAAATTCGGTTTGCACCATTCGTTTTAACTTTTATGTGAATAAAAGAGGTCATTAGCAAACCTCACAGTTTGGACGCGCGTGTAGCCCAGGATGGCGGGGTAAAATTAAGACAGAAACAATACCTCCCTCTCTTTCCCTGTTAAACATATCTGGAGAATCTGAATATTGTATGGTAAGAGTTTTCGATTAGAACGCGTCTTTCAGAAGTTATAAGCAAGAAACTGAAAAACGTCCGAAAATTTCAAGTTTTTCCGGGTGTCCTGAAGTTTTCAAAGGGCACTCGAATTCGAAAACTTGAATTCAATACCAGAGAATACCCACTTACAATATATCAAAAGATCATTAGCTTCGGAATTGTGTGCAAGTAATCCCAATTTCAAGTACAGTATTGCTGGACTAAAATTCAATTACACTATGCCTCATTATTAATAACTGAACAAATAATTGTTTCTAAATTAATATCATTCTGAAACTTTCAATAGTGATTTCGTGACAATGCTTTTAGAGATATGACGTCATTATATTCCTACATTCTAATATTACAAGCACATTCCACATCCCAAAACATAAGAACTATCTATGATTCTTTTCAGAGTTATATAATATTCCGAGAACTGTTTCTAAATTTTAAGATGCAATGAATCATTATGAGGAAGTAATAATAAAAGATCATGAAAAAATCTTAGTTCATAAAAAGGGTCGTAAATCGCTGCGAATTCCGTAGCCACGTGGAAAAATACGAACTGAATATTTAAAATAATATAATATACATTAAAAAATGGATTATTTAAAAAAGTTTCCTTATCATATACTCTTAAAATGATGAATCGTTTGAAAAGAAAGTAGCAAATAAATCCAAGCTTTAAGTCCATCTTTCTCCAATTATTTATGTTTTATATTTGTTTCCAGGGAATAACCCTATACTTTCTCCAATTATACAAACATATTACTTAGAAATGAAGACTTTCCCTCTTTTGATTCACGGAGCAAACAAATATCGTAGCAAAATACCAGATAATTTAATAAAAAACGACAAATAAAATTAAGAAACTTGTTTGGTGAATTCCTAACCTAAATCCGGGCATACCAAAAAAAAAAAGAACCAATTAAAACAACAAAGAATATCTAAAACCATAAAAAACGAAGATCTCGATTTGTTCAAACGATCGAATTTTAAGAATTTACAAATTTTAAGATATTTAAATCATAGCTTACTAATTTTTTCGACAGTAAAATAAAATAATTAAATCTCGTTTACACGGTGAAAGTTTTATGCCGTGGTAGTACTGTAACAAAAGTGAGGTAGTGTGGCAGTGCTACTTATTCGCACACTGCAAGTAAATCTTGTTACAGTTAAAAAATGGCGGATGTAGAACAAGTGATTGAATACTAGTAATTCTTTGGTCGCCATAAAAACTAAATTAAATAGTTTCTATTCCTCCTAAAAGAATTGAATAGCGTCAAAACGTTGGATACAATTGATTTAAAGACACGGACAAATGGAATAAAGGAAGCCTTTGGCCGGAGAGGAATGGATTGGGCGAGGGGAAGACAACTGGCTCAGGATAGAGACATGCGGATCGGGCTGCTTTGCGGTAGAAGAGGATAAACTAAGAAGAAGAAGAACTAATAATCGAAAAATACATTTGATAAGTAGGTGAAGTATGGTTGGTAGGTAGATAAGGTGCGGCACTTATGGTAGCAACTATCACCGTTTAAGAGGCCTTTATATTCATTTTTATGTTGCACTTACGATATTCCAACAAATATTGGACTCGTTAATTAATAAATACCTGGCGATAATTTAATTGCTTACAAACAATGATAAGTAATATATTATCTTATCTATTAATTGTTCTTATATTCTTATAATTGTTCTTATTAATAACAAGCTAATAAAACATTCTGAAAAGCAAATCGAGATAAATTTTATACGAGGATCATTGGCGTATATACTTGACGTAAAGAAAAAACTGCAAAAACGGTATCGCGCATGTTATATAACAGTGTTCAAACCGTTTCTTCAATAGTTACAGAATAAAAACAAAATAAACAATAATGAATGGAATAACTATGGATGTTAGCGCCCCCAAAGCAAGAATTTTTTTTGTGCGCCCCTCCCTCCCCATAAAATGAGCCTAATTAAACTTAACCAGGGATTCAATTTAACACTTATTTTTTCTCTCTCAGTGAATAGAAGTATATATTTTACATCAATAAATAAAAGTCATATCATGACTTTCATTTTTCAAGGTCAAAAATAAAAGTCATGATGTGATTTTTATATTTAAAATAAAATTAAAAAAGTCAATGTTAAAATTTTATTATTTTTCCATGAATACCTTATATATTCTAACGATATTACTAAAAGTGCTTCTCCCTTAACCCCATACACAACTCCTGTATAAAGAAAATTCGAAAACGTATATATCGATACGTTAGTGCGACATTAAAAAAACGATTTTTTTTTCATAAACAGCACCTTTGACAACCAGATAATAGATATCAATATCAAGGAAATCCGCAATGTTACAATTAATTTATTCATGAGCGTCCCATATTAAAATGGACAGTTTTTTCATAATCAGCACCCTCGATAACCTAATAATAGACCTCAATATCGATGATATCCGAAATTTTTAAAATAAATCGATAGCTCAAGTCAAGATATTAAAATCGATATTTTTTTCATGACTAGCACTCTCGATAACCTAATGATGGACCTCAATATAAAAAATCTTTATATTCATGGTCAAATAATAAAATTTTAATATTGACATTTTTTTATTTATTAAGAACATAAAAATCCTATCATGGCATTTTTATTTTTGACCTTGAAAAATAAAAGTCATGGTATGACTTTTATTTTCTTATGCCAAATATAAAAATATTTTCGGGACTTTTATTCACTGAGATAGAAACGTAAGAGTTAAATTCAATCCCTCAGCTTAACATGAAAAAAAAAAAAAAAAAGAGTGAAAATTTAGTTGAACATTCGGAACATTTAGTTGAAATGTTTCCATGTATACTCAAATATCCACTAGCCCTCCTTCTCCAACAGGCAATGCGTAGCATTGGTTCCATTGGCGTCATTTGCGCCTCCTAATAATAGCAATCCTATGACCTGAATTAAATGGCTATATATTACATATTACAAATTGTTATTTCAAATTGATAATTATAAATGAAATTAGGTGAAGGTGGTTGTCACAATGAAATGGATAGCCGTTCTAATATTTGATACCACTTCATTTTCTAATTACCGCTATTGTGATAATCACCTTCACCGCTTAAAAAAAAAAAAGGAATTAATTAATTTATTAATAATAAGTAAAAAGTAAAATTCTTGGACAAATTATAAAACCCATTCATTATGAAAAACGCTGTATTTGCAGCAGCGACCGTCTTCACAGAATACAAGTTCTGACCAAAAAGTTCTCGAAAAACTTATTATAAAAGTTTTTGCATAAACTGTTTAAAAAAAGTTCCTAAGAAAAAGTTTAATTTGGAACAAGAACTTTTTCGAAATAAAAGTGCACAGTTATTTTGGTTTATAACTTATAAGTATATTTTGTGAAATTGTCCTTCCTTTAAAATAAACCGAAAATCTATGTAAAGCAAATTAAAATTACTTCTATGTCTATGCATCATTAATAATAAAATGAATGCCATATTCACGATCTGAAAAAAGATTTTAAATTGATACTTCTGGAGGACCATTTCTAAACTAAAAAAACCTTTGAAGCTCGACAATCGTTTTGACCCCCCAACATCCTCATTCTTTCGTCGAGTGTAATCAGCACTTGTGCCTTGCATGTTGATAACGCCCATATCTAAAAATACAATGCCTTAGTCACCTCCGCTGGATAAATCTTATTACGAAATTGAAGATGAGTCGGCTTCGCTGAAGACATCATCCTTGGACAATGGACCAATTACGTGGAGAAAGACGCTTTGTAGAAGTAATCTTCCCAATTACCAATTATCAAGAATAACCAACTTCCTTTATAGCAACACCACTTGAGCTACAAGGAAACATGCAAAGCAATAAATGTGGAGGTTTGAGAGTTTGAGGGTTAAGAATTTTTCTATTCAGATTAAAACTTATTTGAGGTGTACATACAGAACTCTTGGAGATTCCAGAGCATCTCTCTCGCCGTCTCACTGGCAATGAAAACAAATGGGGGCAGAGTGAGAGCTTTAAAGCCACAAAGATAAGAGTTCTCGCCATTGCCATAACTCGAACTATTAAATATATTTTATAATAGATCATGATATGATAATAGCAACTGATATTATATCCCTCCTTGTAGATTCTAGCGATGAGTGGAGCTGGATAAGGATTGAACCAGAGGATTTGGATGATAGGTTAAAGATATACTGAATTTGAAGTTTATGATGTATGGTGTTGTTGGAGACGTAATACTCGTATACAACATTGATTAAGATTATCAGAATTTCTTACGAAATTAAGTATATTTCTTAATATTAGGTACAATCGAGATTCTAGCTGCTAACAAAACTATTGAAAGCATATAAACAAATACGTTCATAAAAAATAAAAAAATATTGCATTTTACTAAACATATTGAATTAATCCTAAGGAAATTACGTTTAAAATTTTTAGACATACTCTTTGGACCTATGGAATTTAAGAAATTCCAGATTGAAGGGAAATTTCAACAAATTACAGGTAGAAACACAAATCCCAGTAGTATGGAGAATACCAAGAGACTGAAAAGTACCTGGATTCAAGTTGCATAATCATTATAGAAAATAAAGCCAAGGAAGGGGTACCTGTGGATACTGTTTTTTCCTCATTTCCAACAGTGACATTTCCTGTTTATCTGTTTATATACTTAATAGGCGCATATTCCGAAATAAAATTAATAAGAAAAATTTTTAAGTTGAAAATTTAAAAAAATTAAATATTATTTAAGCAAAAAAAAAAGTGTTTCGGTCGAAAATATATACCAGGGAAGAACGAGATAATTCCGCATTGATTTCTGTTATACACAAAATCTTGGAATTGTCTCAAGCATGGTTCTAACCGGCATTTTTCAAGTTGTTTGTTATTCCTACCTATTTCTGGAGAAAATTTATGTCCATGATCACAAACGGCTCTTTGAAACTCGCTAAGTGGTAAAGTTTCTTGCGGAATTGTAGGAGGAAGAGGCTGTTTTCAGACAGTAGGGGACATGAATTTTGTTAATCCAGGTCGAAGTTGGTAGCCAATTTAACACTAAAAGAAATGTTAATAACAAAAACTTCTAACAAGCACTATTTCCTGAATCGAATCTCAGATGAAACTAATCCAAAACTTTAACAACTTAGAGCAAATGATCATTGAAACTTTAAAGGGGATTTACAATTTGTTAAACAATATATTACAGCGCAGAGACGTTAAAATGTCGAAAAGACAAATATGAACATAAAAAATTACCTCTTCTCGTAAAAGATGTCTTGAGTGGGAGCCAGACTTCTGTAAAAAGAAAAGATCTATTAAATAAACTAAACTGAATATTTCGTAATAAAAGAATAAATAAATAAAAGTTATTTGTCAATGTAACATAGAACATAATAACAACTTGTAGAAATGTTACGAATGATATGAAAGGAATAAATAATAAATATTAATGTAAAATAGTACAATTTTACTAATAATAAAACATAATGTTAAGCATGATTCTTGGACTAAGAAAATTAGAATATTCTATTCTTATTTAAGAATTCTTAAATTAACATGAAATATTATCTGAAATAATACAAAATTATATGTACAAAGCATGCCTTTCCATTATTATTATTTTTATAAATTTTTTTTTACAGATTCCAGGCTGCAAATAAACATATAGACTATTATATCGACGTCGTTTTTTGAAAAAGGCTTAAGCGCCAAAAAATCGAAATTTAGGTTTCAATTTATTATGGACCCTAATACTACTTCTATCTATTCCCGCTCACGATATATCGAAGGGAAAAATCGGAAATGGTCTAAAAATCGACTATTGATAACTTAAGCAACAAATACCGACGAATCTGTCGTCACTCTGGCTTTGGCCAACGCTAAAATCCTTTGAAATTTATTGTTATTATAAAGGCTTTGCCCCCCTTAATAAACTCCTTCCATACACAATAAAGAAAAAATTAAAAACAATATATCTATATATATTATTATTTGGTAAAAAAACGTTTCATGTGTTTCTTTAAAAATTCGCTAAATGGCACTTGCGCTTTTTTCAAAATATGATGTCGATATGTATATACACATGTGTATATACTAATGAAAATTTATAAAATTAAAATTAAAACCGATAACAATTTCGAAATCGGCATAGAAAAATTGGCCTGCCATAGAAGGGAAATTTAAATCTCTATTGTTGCACGAATTGAATTTTTTTAAATTATATTTTTATTTATTGATTTTTTCTTCCTTCTGAGTATTTTAATTTTAAATTATGTGGCTAATATATCAAAAATCGTACCTATCGATTTGAATTTGTAGTAATAATATGAGACTAACATGTATTTAATATGTTTGTAAAAACATGTTGTATGATGAATGTTACCTCTAGAGCGTTACCAAACAAACATCAGTTCAAAGATATGCATAATATTTTTATGAATCGTACATAAACTAGGAGGTTGTATTCTTGTGTATTCTTCCAAAGAAAAGTATTCTCACGCCTAATGACACGTTAGGATCTCACGGAGATACCTAAGTACCGAACCTTACTCATGCCGGACGAGTGAAAGAAAACCATAGTTCTATTTCTTCTCTGTAATTTTGAAATAGTCACAAGTAAATCCAACGTATGATACATTTTATCATTTATAAAAAAAACAATTAATGGTAGATAGTTTTGATCGCATTACGTTAATACTACTTCAACAATAAATATATAAGTAGATCAAATAAAGTCGTTGATGCAGTAGAGTACCGATAACTGCCCAGTATTTAATTCCGGTGAAAAAGAAGATAGCATTCATTTCTAGGTGACCTACCATATGTATAGAGGAGATAAGAGGAAACCATTTTGGGCGATGGACCAGTTCTCTATAAGAATTATTTAGTTTATTAAAAGTCGATAACAGGAAAGCCCTGGGTAATTATGCACCACACTGCAAATTAGTCAGTTTGTGTAAGATTGGTTTACTATTGGTAAATGTATTTACGGTCTATACTTGTTATTGTTATACAGTCTTTTGTTTGTTACTACGTGCAATGCAGTTAGATATTTATTGTTTATTATAATGCAGTGACCTGACTGTTTATTTTAAATTGCTAACTAATTAAGTTTTATAAGTTATAAATGTATTTATTTTTAAAACTTCATTGAAAGAGTTGACGTAGAATGTATATATAAAAAAATATAAAGACATCGTTACACGGATTTTGCCATTGTATATATATATATATATATATATATATATATATATATATATATATATATATATATATATATACACACATATTTTTACAAACACAAGCCAGTCAAACGCTGACTAAAGCATCATGCTGTAATGCATCAGTTTCATTACATATGCCATATTTGTTTCTGAATACCCATCTCATTTCACTGTTCATTTAGTTGGTTTTTGGCTTTATAAATCTCGGGGATTCTTTTTTTATTATTTATGATTATTTTTTTTAGTCAGACATTTGCAATTCGTTTCGTAAGAAATCTGGATATATTCTATAAAAATAAATTGTTATTTTTTTTATCAAAGTTTTAGATATTGATTTCCTTTTTTCCTATCTGTTGATTTTTTTATTTTATTTTCTGTAAAATATGACAAAATAAATTTATATATATATATATATATATATATATATATATATATATATATATATATATATATATATATATATATTCATTATGAGATGTAAATAATTATTTTAATGATTAAGTTTCTGTTAACAGGTGAATACAATTTTCTTTTCTCACCCTCTTTTTCTTTTTTATTGTTACTCGTTCATATTGTTTAACAAGGATTCTTTCTTTTTTGATTGTTTTTATACTATTTACGATTTTTATTTATTTTTTATTTTTTTAATATGAAATCCAGAAATGTTAGGTCTTTTTTTCACGCCATGGTTATTCTAAAAGGATTTCGTCCCAGAGTAAAGTTTGTTTTCAATTCTATTCTATTCAACATATATACATATACTATATATTGCAGCTATACTTAAATATAGACCAGTTCTCTATTCTTTATAGAGGGCCTATATATGCCTCAAATATTTAAAGTAAAAAAAACAAAAACAATATATTGTTTTGGGGAAAGTTTCGGAATACAAATGAATTATTTTTATTCATTAAAAAAAAATGTGAAGAATGAAATTGATGTTATAATAATGAAATAAAGAAATGATTTGTAAAAGTAACTTTGAAAATCGACCAATGTGGACATAACACATGGACGCTTATTCATCGGATTGGCGCTGATAATCTTTCTAGAAATTCGTTCGTTATCCACCCCGACGACTAAACACGCTCATTTCAATCGTTGGAATTGTATTATCTCAATTATGCTAGCTCGATGCAGTTCACTCAATTCGGTATTGTATAGGCAACCGTCCGACAAATTTTCCAATTGGCTAATTCTTCTTCGGTCCATATATTCTAAGCAATACTTTATTTTCAAAAATTTATTGGAAAACTAACTTTGTCCAAACGTCGCTTATGAAACTCGTGAAAAAATCTAATTTTAGATTTTAATATATAAAAAATAATTTTGCAAAAACTTTAGTCTCTAAAGCACCATCGTAGTAATTTAAAGGTTTGCCAATTGAGGGCTCTTGAGGCGGTCCAGTAAAATATAGTATTTTTAATGGAAAGTATTTTTTTTTAAAGCAGCTTAATCTATTTTTTCCAACAATGAGTCAGTTTTCTGTCAGTATACGAGTACAACTAAGTTATACGGCCGATAAGTGGGAGGTATCGCAGAGGGCACTTGTTCAACGACCACAAGAGAATACGGTTGCCTTTGTTCTTAATGAGAGTCATGTGGGAAGGAGGATGGGGCTCGAGGAGAAGAGGCTCGAGGACAACCTCATCCCGGTTGCTAATTACGGGACCTCTCTTTGTGGCCGATCTGCGACCCGGCCGAGAGTACCCCTGTCAGTCAGCTGCCACCGCAATATCTACCATTTCCCAATCCAGGCTGCTTCGGGAGAGACCTCTTGCTGGCGTATCATCGGTACGAATATCAATATTCAAGGCGAGCGGGTTCCTCCAAGTGCGTTTTAAGTGATCACCCCTACTACGGCTATCAGTCGTGACATTTAAAAGTCATCAAAGCGATACTGAAACAGCAGATGAATTTCAAAAAGAATTTGATCATGTTTGGAGGAGCCTTGAAAAACTAAATAATCACTGTCTCTAATATATTATAATAATATAGCTAAAAAACTTAAAGAAGAACCTTTTAGTATGCATGCGTCCAGCAATAACCTTTTGTTATTAAAATAATAATCCATTAATTAGCGTACGCGATCGAAAGAATGTAATACAAATCAATTCATAAAGAAATTTGATAAGGTATTCTGTCTGAAATCGTGTAGAGGAAAAAGGCTTTTCTCCCATTAAAAGTAACCTCCCGGCCAAAGCTCCGCCTACAAGGTCATTCCACAAATTGTTTGCCTATACATTTATATGTGAGTCTTATGATATGAAAATTCAAGAAAATTGATAAAATACTTCTGTATAATCCATAAGTCTGTAGACAACTGAGATAGGCGATTCTCTCATGAACTCCTTCAGAGATAAATTGTATTTATTGTTAAATATTAAGGATCTGTCACATTTAAGGACAATAATAAATAGTGATTTAAGGGACCATTGATAATGTATTTGCAATGATAAACTAAACTAATTAAATAATAGCAAAATAACTAAAATTAAATTAATCTTATAACAACAAAAAAAGGAAACTACAACATCATAAACACATCCACATTTAAGCATTCCGGTTTTTGGATTAAAGAAAAAAGAAAAAAAAAATATTAAAACCGATTGTGTAAAAAACCCTATTATTCGATACAAAACCCGGTCATCGGTTATAACCGACCGGTTATTAACATCCTTAGCTACAGCCTCAATTGTAGGATAACTAAGTTTTGCTTTAAAAAAACGTAAGAAAAGGGTTTTTAGAGTGTGGTTTTACTGGAAATCCTTCTGAAAAACTATGCTGATATTCGCTCCTCTTGGGCATTGAGAAACAAACTGTTGGATGTAATAATCTTCAACAATCAGTATTTTACAAAACAGACAAATTACTTAAATCTATATGATATAAATGCAGAAAAATGTTGACAACTGACTGCTAGTAAGAAGACTGAAGAATGAGATGGCAGTGAGAAAGTAAGCCAGGGACGCCTGCATGGTCCCACCTAGTTACATACCAATACCCACAGTCCCAAGTTCAATTCCTCAACTTATAATAAATTCTATGCTATATAAGGAAATAAATACATTAAAAAAAAAAAAAACTAATAACGTCTAAAGCGGACGTACATTGCAAAGAACAATTTATATTATTATAACAGAGAAAAAAAAACTTCAGTATTAAAGATTAAAAATTTAATTCCTATTTTATCAACTTTATGAGAAGCATATTTTATATTAATTTTTTTAATTTGCGAAAGTCATAAAGATTCATGTGAACCAAAAACGTCAGATATAACAAGCCGCATAATTAACTATCGGATACTGAAGTTACAACAAACAAACTATAAAATAAATTAGAAGATTAAACAACAGTACCAACGCCTAGCAGCAAACATAATTAGGTTCAGGTTTTGTGATAATGACATTTCCATTACGTATTATGAAGATTGTTGTTTTATATAAACAAAATACAACAGATCGTTCGTTTGGAAAAAGAGTACCAAAAATCGAACTTTTTATTAAAAAAAAATGCTATGAAATCTACCATTATACCATATTTTAGAGAAAAAGGTTAGATTTTTAGTTTAAATATTTACCGCAATAAAAAAATTACTGAGTCGAAATATTATAAGTTAACAAGCCAAACATAATGAGTTCCTTCTAACTTCGATTAGAGAGTAGGTTCTTTATAAAAACTCTTGATAAAGATTGGATTAAATTCAATTTAATTTTGTAATAATATTATTCTTATGTTAATTATAAACATTATTTATGTTAAAAATATTATTCTGTACTTTAATAAAATAAAATTTATTGCTCAATAAAAAAAAAAATTGTTTTCTCAAAAGTGTCATTATTATCCTACAAACTCTAGCATAGGAGTTTGCAATGTTTTTATGAAAAACTGTCACAATTTAATTCTTGGTCAAATTAAAAAAAAAATTTAACAAAAACTTCTTTTTTTTTTTATAACAAAAAAGGTAAAATGCGTTGAATAAGAAAATGTACGAGTAGATATTTCATCCATGAGTTGAGGGACAGTGATAAACCTAAATATGCAAAATTTCAACACTTCTCTATAAATTTCCACTTTTTTCGTAATATGTCAATCTTCTTCTAAATAAACCATATAACGAAATATATATTTAAAAAAAAATATCAGCAGAATTTCAACATAGATTTATCAAAACGACCTCTAAAATTAAGAAATAATTAATTACGCACTCATGAAAAAAGCATTGCCAATATAATCACACATCTCAAAATATTTGACCAATGAAAACCTATAAAGTTGCAAATTAGCATAAAACACTTTCAATTAAGGAAGGAATTGGGTATATTTAAAAGAGATCAACTCAGGCCCAGACAGAATTGGGGCACCTTATTAATTATCCAGCTCAATCCCAAATTAATTTGGGAATGAATGGAATGGAGTCAGGATATTCTAAGGGAAAATCCTTTAATAGAAAGAGGTTTAGGTTTAAGACTTAAATTCTTTCATTGTTAGTAAAATATATATTAATTAAATTTTAATTATTTTTCGTATAGAATTTATATAATTGTTTAATATAATTTTATATAAATCAAGCAGAATCAAACAGGTCAAGAAGAATGCGCGAATATATATAAAAAGATTATTTATTAAAATATTTTTTTATTGCTTTGTAGTAACAAATAATGATTTGGCAAACCAATAAAAACTATTTTACCACAATTACCACTTAAATAACACATAATATACATACAAAATAACTAAATAGATTTTGGTTGATTACACGCAATTCATCATAATCGTAATTTTATTTTTAACTACTTCTTCAGAGAGATGTTGGAAAAATATCGATTTATCGAAATATCGATATTTTAAAAGAAACATGTCCATATTTTTTCCGATATCAACATTTGTGTACCGAAAATCGTTATTTCTTCTTATGAAATTTTTTTTCTTCAATGTCGGCCGTTTTGACAACCAAATAACATAAGAAACTTACTGTATGAGGACTAGTAAGCACATCAAAATAAGAGTATTTTTCAACAAAATACGTGAGTGATATTGGTTTAATTAATTATTTGCTATAGTTCTACCACTGTACTAGTACTAGTACTGTAAAAAATTAAGATATGTATTAATTGATATAAAAAAGTTATAAGATTTTGAGAATTATGTAGAACATGGAATCATGGCTAAACAAATTAATGACTTTGAATTAATTAGATTTTCATAGACTTATCATGCACTCCAGAAAATAATATAAATAGTTATTAAAACAATATAATTTTATAACAAACATGTGTACTTTACAGTGTTAGTTATATATATTTATAATAAAATTAGTCGTTCAAGAATATTCGGAAAATAAAATCTTAGTTTAAACACAAAATCCATTGGCGTACAACTTATCAGTTTAATCTAATGTTTAATCTTTCGATAGTAAGTTACAATTTTAATATATGTTATAAAACTGTGACATTTTTATCATAACCTCCGATGTCCGGAAATATGGATTTTCTTTTACGATAGAGAACATTCACGAGTAGTAGGTAATGAGAAAGGGATCTAGATCTGAAATAGTTATCAAAGCACTATAACAATGACCATGAACTGCTTCTGACCCCGCTTACATTCGAATACACAAACCACAAATTCCCGTTAGAAGCTCTGTTTCTATTTCAAACTATGGTCAGCTAAAGATAGGATACAGTAGGCCTTTCACGGGAAGCAATGACCTGCACTCAAGAGTCTGGTATACACTTATTTTTAGCGAACTAATTATTTAAAGAGCAGTACTAATAACAAAAGAGGTTACAGAAAAATGTTTTCTAAAAATATAATAAACACAGAACTTTAATTAATATTTCGAACTCCTGGCGTTTTCTGGCATCTCCAGATGTACGGAACACAGATACAATACAGAGAAGGAGCAAATCTCTTCGGAGAAAGTAATCTCGAATTACTTTAAATTGAATGAACAGACAAAATTTAACATCCTGAAAATACCAAAATTAGATATAGTCGCAAATATTAAATATGCAATATAAATAGAACGATGCGTGAAAACAGAACTAATAAAACAGTTGATATCCTTAGCGAATGGCCATTTATCAAATTAAAGAGCCATTCCTTCTAAAACTAATGAACTAATTTAGATCAATGCTTACAAAACCACAAATCCAGCAACATTCCGACATAGGAAGGCATATATTTGGAACGCGAGGGTAATATTTCAGTTCAACATAATCAATCACCCTTCATTGGCTGTAATATAAAAGAAGTTGCGAGGATAGTCTTAGGTGACATTAATACATTATGCTTTGATACAGAGGGACCTTACAAAAAAGTTAATATTTTAGGGAGAGAAGGAATTAGGGAGACAAACGAATTAGATATGCCAGATGTATTGTTGTTTCCACAAAAAGTCTCTGCAATCTGTAGTTCTTTCTCAGCGACGCAGCTGGTTTAGACTAGAAAAGCCCCAGAATCCAGTTTCCAAACAAGCGTACGCGATCGCCTGAATTCGTTGCCATATACGAAATGAGCTGGTATACTTGAAATAGATGAGTAATTGATAATGTATGAGTATAGCCCTCGTCTATGAGGTTGAATTTGTTATAAGGAGATGGAAGATGTGGCATCCTTGACATTTGCAATTTCTTTGCGCCGAACAGGGGGTTTGTTGGACGAAAATCTATTGATTGTGGATTTTTGTAGAAAATACCATCCTGATTATAAATACGCCCCGTAATAAGAGTAACAATGACTATCAGACAAATATTAGCCAAAGACCTCAGAAAAACAGTTTTTATTTTATATGTTTTTTAAATTTTATGTGTGCAAATGATATGAATAATGTAAATAACGAAATTTCACTTGTTTTTTTTTCATCAAACAAAACCAAGTTTATCTATTTACAACAATTAGTTATTCTGTTCAAACAAATTAAAATTCTGCTGAAGCCAAGAGGCATAGCGCTCACTAAATTTTTTACAGTTCCAAGCGACATTGCCCAATGTATTATTGAAAGCCAGACAAAATAGCAGACTAATGTTTGATAATTCTCGTTGGGATTGTTCATCTGATTTCTCCGCATGGAATAGAGAGCATAGTTTATCAAGAACTATAAGTATTCGAGTCTCATGAAACAATGGAAGTATTATCAGTTGATGGAAGTTCTTTGAAGAAAATCATATAACTATTAAAGTCGCAAGCAGATACAGCCAAACAACACACAAATCAACAAGATTGTGCAAAACATATAAAACGATATTTGATGATTTTTTTAAAAACTTCTTTAAAGTTAGATCTTTAAATAAAATTGATTGATCTCACTTTAGAGCTCTCTAACCATTGCATCTTTCTAACTCAAATATACTAATTTAAGATACACACCTTGACCAGAAAATTTCATGTTTGGATTATTTTTCCTAACAAAAGAGATGCACTTGGAACGAAGAATAAATTGTGATTGATGAACCAATTACCTAAAAAAGGAATTGATTTTTAAATTTTGGCCATTGTATTAGATTACAAAGAAATGTGAATAAGCAGGTAATAGCAGGAATCAATGGTCCAAGGATTAGTTTAAAATATACCGTAGAAGATAATTCTTAAGAAAATATTTTGATTTTTGTCCATTAACGATTCATTGTGCCTCGGTACACAGTTGCATCCGCTGGCAATATAGTAAGATAAAGTGAGCATTTTAGTGAGTGAATGCCCATAGTTCATTATTTAATATTTAAATTCAATTATCGTAGAATAACACAGAAAACCCGATAAATTGCAATGATTAAAGTTTATTAGGAGGTTCCAGATAGGACAAAATGAACGACCCTTAATTTTACAATGCTTTCGAATTATTTTTAAAACTGTTTTCATAGCAAAATGATAATATTTAAGATAAAGAAGGACCCTTAACTTTCGATAGGGGCTGAAGGAGATGGGATCGATTCTATTTAATAAAATTACGAGAGGGAAAGTCCTTGGAGGTGATGAGGAATTTCCTAATCTCCTTCCCTTCGGCTTCGGGAGGTTTTTCCCGCTACAAATTGGTGTATTCTAGATTCAAGAGATTAGCTAAAACACTAACCGCAACGCTTTTAGATGAGTACGCAGCTTAGGGGGGTTTTATCTAAATCGCTAGTAAAGAGACTCGTAAAATTTTGGATTTAATGTATTGTAATTATTTTCTTTTAATTTTTACAAAAATGATTATTTATCGCTATTGAATAACTTTTTATTGTATAGGTAATGAATTAAATGTAGTGAGAAAGTTAAACCAATAAACAAGCGAGAATTGGATAGTAAATGGTGGATTATAATGATACAGTCACTATTGGTAGATTTTGGAAGTTGGGATGCATGCGCGGTGATTTATTATAATTAATAGCTAATTATAATCATAGATAACACAGAGCAACAGTGCTTAGGGTTTAAGAAGAATTGTGGCGATAAAGAATTGGGTTTAATGAAGAACTGTGGCGCAGGGTTTAAGAATCGAGTCTATTATTATTATTTGTTTATGGAGAGTCTGATGAAGAAAGAGATACTATCTTTGATACACTATTGCAATAAAAATATTTTAATTTTATTTATAGAATAGAAGAATAAACTTTATTCTGGGACTAGAAATAACAAGTATGTGCAAATAAAAAAGAAAAAAAAAATATGGCCAAAGGCTACATTAGAAAAAGTCAATTGATATTACAATAATCCCAATCATAACAGATAAGTAAGGAAAAAAAAGAACATTCTTCTAGTAAAAATATAAAAATAAATATAACCGCACTGAAAAAAAAAGAAGAAAAAACGAAGAAAATTAAAATATAAAAGCAATGAAACAACGTCAAAAACAATTACTGACAACTAAAAAGAATTTCAGGATTAGAGGATATAAAAATAATAAAATGATTCACAGAGATATTAATTGAAACAAATATTTCCTACTAATCAAGATATTAATCTTGAATTTAAGTTACATGATTGGACAGCGGCTTGTTGGGATGTGAGTAGATGTTGAAAAAGGTGGAATTTGAAAGAGGAGAGAGAAGAAGAATAGCGGATATTAGAAGGGAGGGAATTCCAGAGGATAGTGGAGCGGGCAAGAAAGGAACGTCCGAATGTATTAGTTCTGTGGGAAGGAGTATAGAGGTCAGAAAGGCGTTATCTTGTTTCCTGTGAGTGGACAGAGGATTTGAATTGAAGAAGGGTGTTGGGAGTTGATGGATTGGTACAGGAAAGATCCAAAGAAATATTGTCTGCGAGCGAAGAGGAAGAGCCACTTTAAATCGAGGTAAAGGTGTGATACGTGACACCGCTTCGAGTTACCGAAGACAAATCTTAAAATGCTTATGCATATATGAGATATTCATATATCGGTGTGTGCGTCTGCGTGTGTGTTTATTAGCATAAAAGATACAAAATAAAGTAAACAAATATATAAACGTTGTAAAACAACATAAAGACAATAAAAAATCCGTCGGTTGAAGCCACTGTAATGTAATATTTCAAGAACAAACTATTTGAGCTCTTTTGCACTGCGGCTTGTTGTTCATAGTTACTTAGAGGTTTCCAGTTGGCACCTCTTAATAAGCAAAATAATTCTTCTGGAGAACAAAAAAACTCTACCTCCGAAAAATATTATTTTCTTAATTCACTATACTTATTTCAGGTCCCTAGAAATTGAATAGTATTCACTTTTTCAATGGAATTACCGAGCAGTTATCGATAGTGCTATACGTCCATGGCTTTAGACTAAGATTTAGCAATTCCGTTCTCGAGCTTAATGGTCATTTAAATAGGGTGTGACAATGCCCACCGCACATAACCCTCCATATACATTCTAGAAGTTTCTAGGTTGATTTTTTTCTCTGCGTCCTCCGTCCTACATCTAACTTCGCTTAACCTTCCGCACAATTCGGTCACATTTGAAGCATCGAGGTTAATTCCGAAGTTTATCCACTTCTGGTACCATTATACTTTCTTTTTTATCACCCCTTGTACCTACGATGTGGGGTAATCCATAATAAAAACACGTTGAGAAACATTTTGATTTTTTCAGAAGTTGAACCAAGCAAAAAACGAATTCACTCCTTGTACATACTTCGTATTCTTCTATAATTTCAAATGCATAATAAAATCAGTACCTACATGCATATTACAAAAGTCTTAAAACAGTGTTATTCTACATTTCTGTTAATATTTCCCTTCATAAACAACGGATTAATCAGCCAAAAAGGGTTCCAGTCCCCAGGTAACCGGTTAACAGAGGGTTATACTGTAATAGGAAAATTAACAGGTATTAACGAAACAATAGTAAAGGAAGGTGACTAAAATATGTAGTTGAATTTAAATAACAGTGGTGCATTTACGAAGAGTTGAATACAGATCTGAAAAAGTTTGAAGGTAAAAAAAAAGAAGTTAGTTTTTTCATAATTACGCAGTTTTAAAGTCCCGTTAGAAATAAATTCTATACTCGAATGTCACAATTAAGTTATCTTCATTACACTTCAATGCATTCGCCAGAAAAATTTCAGAGATAATATTATAATGATAATAGCTACTCGACAATGAGAGAACACAACATGCGATAGTGATGTATGACAACACTATCAGCGGCATTGTCGGATAAAGTTCGACCACAACTACCAACAAGGAACTTTGGCACAGGCTCTATCATCATAATCTCAAATCTTGGAAGTTACTTCACACAGCTTCCAAGGAGTACCGCTCCCCAAGAGGAACTCCAACAAAGATAGTATATTGTTATAATAAAACCAACAGATTATCTAAATACGAAAACATAAATTCTAGATGAATAAGCAATAATAGGGCCTATATTCCAAGACCTGAAAGTTAAAATTGACAAGACTATTATCTTTTTACGGGTGCGAAACGTGAACGCTTACGTTCAATGAAGACCAAGCCTCGATTTCTACGAAAAAAATAGTATTGTGTAGATTATTTAGGCGAAAGAAAGATAAAATCACTGAAGAAGTAAAAAGGCTACACAACGCGTGATTTTGGGGCATACCAACCTTTTAATATAATTGTAATAATAACGGAGTCCTGGTTGGAATGGGTATTAAAAGATTTGGATTTATTTAAGAGGGAATCCTTACAACGCAAATTAGCGCTGAACCGACGTGTAGAAGTATGAAATGTGAAAGGTAGACCGAGGCGTAGGCGGGATGATTGTGTCAAGGCTTACCTCGCGGATCTTGGATTTGACATGGATCGGAACGATAGCTGGTAGTACCGCCATCGAATCTTGGGGCTCGCTAAGCCGTTTATTTATTTATCTATAAGGAATTAATTAGTTATTAAATAGAATTCACTTTAAAACCATAAATCTACACTTTCCCAACTACTTTAGGACTTCAATGATAGAGAGATTCCCATCAAACTCCTTTTCAAGTTTCTGTGTTCATTGAATTCAACAGTATGTAATAAATCACTATCAATGTTCGTCTTATGTCAGAATTTTCTTTTCCTGTCTAAACTCGATACTTAACAACTGCGTCACTTGATAACATCATATCAAGCAGCTTGCCAGGAAGACATTTTTTTTTTTTTTGGTATACCAAACAAACTGTGGACACTGTTGAACAGTGCTGCCTCAAATTTACGAGTTCATGGAAAGCTCATCCAGGGTGTCCAGCGATAAAGCATGAAAAAATGCAAGCATAGTTCGAGAAACCTAAATGCTAAGTGCTAAGATCAGATCTTACGCAACCTTCCTGTCTACATTGCGGTCGACCCCGAGAGGATGCTTATCCTTAGGTTCAGTATTATTTTATTAATGATTTATTAATTATCTATCCTGACCACTTTACACGCTCTTTTCATTCATCGGGATGCGGTTACTTCAATACTGTTCGCTAGGTAAGAATCCCGCAATTAACGATGTATAGCCTCTGAAATCTCCTATTGTCTCATCCTTTTTCGGTCCAAAAATTTAACGCATTAAACATAAAATATAAGAGCAAATAAATCGTCTGTTTTTACTTAATTCTAATATGAAATCAGTTAGGTTAAAGCTAATTTTCGCATATTTAAATGATCGGTTGTCGCTAAAAATATGTCGTGTCAAGGATACATTCATCAGTTCCAAGGATGAAGGTTACCCTCGCGTGGCAATCGACGAATTCCAAAACAAAGGGTAGTGTTCACGTGCGACATCTGCTGAAAATGGAGCGGGAATTTCAAACTGGTCTCATTTGGTCGGCGCTTCTGTATATCTTGAACTTAAACTGGATTTTAGGATAATATTTAAATATCATCTTGATAAGGACCTTGCTAAATTGGTATGTCAACTTCTCAAGGTTTTCTGGGCGCATTTCGAAATAAAGACCGAAGCACCAAATATTGTCTTAATATAAAAACCAAAAGATCATCAGTATTCTTGTTATTAAGCAATCATCAAGCTCAAATATGTATTTATAATTGTAATACAAAACGCATAAGAAAATCGGAATCATAGTACAAAGTGCTAAGGCGATGGTACATCATACTTTCGGGTTCGCTACATTAATTTTTTCCAGCTTGTTCTGATGATTCAAGAGATGGAACACACCTCATCTCAACCGCAAACTTTAAAATTTCATAAACAATTAAGTCGTGGAAACATTAAATTAAGAAGATTCTAAATACCAGTTGTTTACTCTGATTTTCTTCTAATTTTTCCAGCTGAGATAGGAAAATTTTCTTTCGAAACAATACAATGAATTCAACAAACCGGAAAGCTAGTCTGGCGACTTAATTCTTGTTAGAAGTTGTGGAAGTTCAAGTTCTTTATAATAATCGTATTATCTGTTCCAACTGTTTTAAAACATAAAATAACTTATGGACGCACTACGAACATAAAAAACAAAACAAAAAAAAACACAGAAACTGTATCCACCACACACCCGCGGTGTCTTAAAGGCATAGAATTACTTAGAGAGCTTATTTCTAAAAAGAAAAAAAATTCATGTTACAGTTGAAATAAATTTGATTCATTAAAAGTTAGCTTATACACAATAGGTCGATTAATGGGATAATTAAGTAAATGAATATAAGATTATTATTGCTTTTTGCGAGAAGAAATTACTAACCTGTTTGCGAGCGACCAACACAGACGACACGCAGCGAATAAATGATCTCCCTTATCGCCACTCGGTGCGCTGTGAGCGGTGAAGTCATCAATTCACATTCAAAATTCGTCGTATGTACTCGCTTACTGTACTTCCGCCCTAAATCCAACTTCAAAAATTCTTTTTGCAATCACTAATGGCACATTTTCTCTGCTAAATGTTACCAATTCCAGCTTTCTAGCATATAAAGAAGTGGAGCTATGAGTGTTTAAAAATGACACCATTTTTTTCTGTCCGACATGCCGAAATTTGACATGAGAACAGAAATTAGTTTTAAGTGAACTCATTTCGTAATGACACAATACTTTATATAAAAGCCGGCGTAGAGTACTTCAAGAAGTAAATACAGCTAAATACAGTTGAGTATAAATTGGAGCATAAAATTGAAATAAAGGAAAATATATTTACTTTTGCTCAGAAGAATTTACACACAAATCAAAGAATCTCATTCAGTATAATAATCAATGGGATCGCTAAAACAACCATTTAATACATCAATAATAATTTCTAGCTAGGGTGCTAACTACAGATAAAACATAAATTCGATATAATATGTAAATTCGGGACTTAACTCATCATAAAAAAAACATATAAAAATGATTTGAATTTTGAAAAATCCGTAAAAATTGAAACGGTGAAATACCAATTTTCAAACGTTTCGCTGGTAATTTAAGAAGAAAAGATTCTGGATAGACAGCCATGGCCAACAGATTGCAGCGTGGTAAAACAAGTAGCAGGAAACTATTATTTTTAATTCCACGATAACATCTTCACTCTTACGGAGCTCGGAAGACTTGTTGATCACGTTTAAGGAGGCGGAGATGAGGGAAGTTTAAAGAAAAAAAAGTTTAAACGAGGATCTCTTCCTTTCGTATGAACTAACTAAAAAAAATGATGTATACCGACAACAAAATGAAGGTACTTCCAGGAGTTCCAAATTTTATGGCCCAGAGGCTAAGAGAGGAAGCGTTTGATCACGTCTCTATATAAATTATAGACAGGGTATGAAGGATATGCCTTTGAGGTTCAAAGAAATATTTGAAACAGTGGAGCGTATTACGACGGCTTTGACGCCATCACACAAGTTTCCACCCCAGTTCGTCCGTCTACTTCAAGTGTAGTCTTAAAGTATTACTTAAAGTCTCTTATACCTTTAAAGGCCTCGGAAACTTCAACAGTGCATAGCCCGATGAGACAATATTTCACGACAACCTAAGGCTGAATCCTCAACAATTTTTTTCCGGCCGAACTTTATTTTTAATATATCTTAGATTTAATATAATAATACAACCTGAAACAAACAATAACAAAAATATCAAGGAGATGCTCCGGGTGAAGAATAAAATAGCTGTAACTACTTATTAGATGCCGACGTTTCGACCTATTTTGGTTTTCATCAGAGCTCTACAATATGGGTCGAAACGTCGGCATTAAATAAATAAGTAGTTACAACTATTTTATTTTATTCTTGGCCGCCTTTCTGATATAACATACGGTCAACTATCAATGCACAAAAATAATAAAAATATTACGTAAATTTTTAAGGTTGCCCATAATTACAGGCTTATTGAGACTTGTCTTATTATATTGTGATTATAATTAAATTGTTTAAAATAAATAGTAGGTACATAACATTAGAAAAAAGTTTTCTATTAGTTCACGTTTTTAAAAAGTTCTAAGCGAAAATTAAAAGTAAAGACATTACTGCTAAACAGTTAGTGTATACGTTATAATATTTGCTATAATGATTACAATTTTTTAGTTTTAATGTTTTTTTGTTGTTTTTTTATCCAAGCTAATCATAACTTTAATAGTTGATTTTTAGATTTAAAATTTTCTTCATAAAGAAACAAATTGTTTGTAATAAAACACAAATGTAGTACATACCTATTAAAGAGGCTCTCATATTACCGAGCAACGCCTTCTGAAACTCTAGGTACCCACTTTAAATAATAGATCAACTGCAGAGGTCCTACGAGGCCAATTTCAAAACCGAACACGTAAGTAATAAGCATACGAATTTCGTTCGGAGTAGCAAAGCTGAGTCGTATATACTAGACTACGCTTTTAGCAAGAACTAGATTTTAGAAACAAATTTAAAATTTACAACAGTTGAAATGATTTTTAACTAAATTTATGAAAACTGTTATTTGTCCTGTGTCCCTTTGTTTACTTAATACCACTTCTCGTTTTGAATTGGTTTTTATCTTAACCAATTTTAATAAATTGCATTTAAATTATTCGAAAATTATACCAACATTTTTAGTAATTTTTTTTACAATTTATATAAATTTCTTCACACAATAAGTTGCATGCATATACTATATGATTACAATATATTTATTACATTCAAAATATTCATTTTATTTCATTCTCCCTAAAATGTTATTGAATGTAGTTTAGTAGTCTTAGACTAAAACTAAAAACGCTGCAAATTAGTGTACTACGGTTTATTATTTGAATTGAATACATTTTTTTTTTTATAATTTGTTATAAAAATTCCGAAAATTTTATATTTTTCCTATATCTTCATAAATGGCTGGGCTATGAACGTATAAACCTCTAATCGGCCACCATTTTGGGATAAAACGAATGATGGCACAGTAGAATTCCGAGGATCATCCTGGGGTGATCTGTGAATTCGTTGCCAATTTTGTTTAAAAAAATCGGACCAATCTCGGAGAAAAGCCGCGAACGAATGGCGCACGATTTTTTTTTTTTTTAGATTTTTGAATTCTACGTATCTTCAAACGTAAAATCTCATATTTTGAGGGGAAGAGGGTAAATTTTTTTTGTTGGTCGATTATAAAGATTTATTATTGAAAATAATAAATCAAAAAACTACCACCGGTACGTAGAAAATTAATTTCTTATTTTATTTGATTAATTTTTTTTCTTGCTTGGAAAATTATCAGTATTACCAACCTCTTATCGTTTTCAGCTAAAGTTTTTTTATTATTCTTTTGCTTAAAATCTTAAATTTAATTTTACTTTCTTACTAATGGATATATAATTGGCAGTGGCGGAATCAAGATGGTGATGGGATGCGAGATCAGCAATAAAACATCAAGTAATGAAATTTACTGTTTAATGTGTTCCCTAAGGACGTTTCGGCCTAAGGGAGATGTGCTAGTTGACAACGAATCAATGATTATGAACTAGATTTTATCACTATGTGTTATACTTCTGTCTGCCCCCCTTGGCGATATTTTTCTTTAAAAAAAAATTAGAATAAACAATTAACATATAAATAAGATACCACTGATCGGAGGTAGAGGAAAAATAATAAAAACAGTCGAAGATACTGAGATACCCTAATTATAAAAATATTCGAGCTAGCCGGATCACGTAGCCAGCAATGGAGGCAGCCATTACAAAGATGAGGTACATTACCCTGTTCCGTAGCCGAGGGTTCGGATATAGTTTAAGTGGTCAAATTGTTATTATTCAATTGACGTTGGATTACATACAATTTACAAGGAGAACTGCCTTCGATAGTTGGCTGCATGCAATAACCACTACTATGCGGAGTATGCTATAAGTACAATGTATTAACTTGTTTAACTATATGTTTAGTTAATTATACACTCAACTCTATTCTTTATAATAGGCTGGTACCATTTATGTCAGTCTCAACTCCAAAAATTAGACGAGTACTTTCTGGATAAGTAATGGAAGTTTAATAAGTACATACGGTTTAAATAGAAACAGAACTATATCTACGAATTATGTGTCTGCTTCAAGTAACAAAATATTAGCTATCAGCCAAAATATTTTATTTACCCAGGAATTTATTAGGATTTGATAATTATACTAATACCTTCTTTGGCACGATCATCAGAAGACATATGAAACAGCATTTGCTTTTTTAGAAGGCATACACATCTTCAGTTGTTAAACGAATAATAAATATAGATATATATAATAGAATATTTGTATTGAAGAAGGATGAATCAATCGGAGACTTTAGAAGCCAACACAATGCCGAATTTGAGTGACCTGCATCCGGTTAACATAATTGAGATGACAATATTGCGTCGAGACGGTTAACCAATGATGGGCCAGAGTCCAATCAGCGTCTTCTGTCCGACTGACTCACAGAGGAAGAAAATTCCGTTGTTTTAGGAATGAGCAGTGAGTATAAGGTTGTTGGATCATTCATTATATGAATCAAAGTGGTTGTTGACTCCCTCACTCAAAACACAAGTTATCTGTTTTCTTGAAAATTACCAACTAATGTTTTCAACCCTAATTTCCGATATAACAAGGGTTTTATTCATTTTTTAAATATCTGAATTAAACGGATTTAACTACATATTTAACTTGGCGTAAAAGTATAAATAATAATTCGTTAATTTAATCAAGTGAAGAGAAATCTGAAAAAAAAATCCAAAATAGTTCTATTTTAGTGCGATACTGCATAAAAGATATATCTGTATTTTGCATTTTAAACCTAATATTCAAGATAGGTAAAGATCTGTTGATAACTCTAGTTTTCCCCTTAAATACAGAAAAAAAGGAAAAATCCTTCAAATCCAAGACCTAGTAATCATGAACTCAGTCTTGTCGTAACGAATCAAGACCCAGCATTCGATTCAATTTTACAAGTTGTTTCGATCTCATGCATGGTCGAACGTGCCCCTATAGAAAAGCAGGTTTAATATGTTCTATCCGCAAAAAAAAGTAGTGGAGTCAACTGCAAAAATGTCACCGACTTTTAATATGTGTGGTGGTGAATCGTTATCGAACTTCCGGATTGGCTAAGCCTTTTATTAATAAAAAAAAATTAAATTATGAATAACTAATTAAATTTCATAACAAAATGGGAGTTAAAAACAGACCCCTTACATAATAATCGTAACTTGCGATTGATGTGTTTCCAACGGCCAATAGACATTTAATGCATGATTATAAGCTTTACCGATTTAATAACATAAAATTTAGATAAAGTAAAAAAAAAAAAAAATTAATCCAGAAAGCAAAATACATTTAAATATGAATGAAAAATACTAAAAATAAAAGCAGCGACTATTCCTGCGCTACAGATGTTCATACAATTAATGAAGCAATACATTCCAGATGCTTGATGCAATCCGGTCTTCCTAGCTCCCACTGTCCTTAATAACTGACTGTGACAGGAGATGATTTTTTTTTAAATTTTCTAATTTTATTTTGAATCTATTTCAGTACAAGCTGATATCCTTTACTTACTAACGTTTCTAAAGTCCCAAAACCCTTATTTTAAAGGCTTAAGCGAAATCCTTCCGTGGGATGTCGCAGACAGACAGAAATAGCTCGTATTAGAGAATATGATTTGATTAAAATAAATTCACAACTATCATTAGCTACGTGTCATACCACCTGCATCATTAAAAACAATCTAGACCTCTAAGACGTAAATTCATGATAAAGATGCCTAGGGGTAATTTTCCATTATTGTTCCATTAAACCAAAACCTGAAAGGCACAGATGAACGTTTCGGATGTACACTAAATTTCATCGAAATGAAATTAAAGTACTTAAGCGTTAAGTGGTCGGAAGGGAGAGGGGGAGGAAGAAAAAACTTCTCAGCATTAAAGGAAACCGCAACACTTTCCCAAAAAGATTGAAAGGCCGCACTGCGGGGTTAGTTTTTCCAGAGGGAGGAAATGGAGGCTCCAATGGGAGTTAGACCACAGGGCCCTCAGCCCGGTTTATCTCTTTGGGCCATTCTTTCCGATAATAATGCCCGGCTTTAAACATAATACGGCGTAGGTTCTCATCTTATCCACGGAACATGGAAAATGTTTCTACTACCACCTGTTCTTTTGTCATTCGGTCTACCTAATTTATCCAGAATCGAACTTGAATGAGCTGGCTTATCATCTCCCACACTGCTTCATAACCATTTCTTCAGAGAAAGGTACTTACTTCTACTTCACAATTTAATCTCAGAAGATACGAATTGACGTCATCAGAAATATTTAATGAATAAAGGTGACAATAAATGAACGAATAAAATCTTGAAAATTTAACCGACAACTCTATACAATGAATTTTCAGAAACTACAGTCTAATATCCCACAGGAAGACGGGGTAAAAAAATCAGTACCTAACTTATCAAGCATGTTCTTACAAGAAGTTTAATCCACGTGGAAGATAAAATCCTAGAATGGCATTAGTAGCCTGAGGCCAATAGTTTAGATTACTTAGCTTTCTGAGGAAAAAATAAAATAATAATAATTAAAAAAAATATGCAATATATATTATTTCTTGAATTTTTTAGTCACCAATCCATACCTATTAACCAATTAATTTTATAGGCCAACAAGGCAGATTCGTTCCCGACAACAGAGAAAAGTTCAGGGCTGACGAGATTTAGACCAATCTTTTTTTTTTGGTTATTCGTTATATTGTTAAAGATGGAGTCAGATATTATTTTATATCATATAAAAGTTATTTTTCCTTTTTTTTTTGTAACTTAATTAAACAATTACAATCATGATAAATGAACAACAGTCACATCAATTAACTAGATTCTTCAATAATATTAATATAATAAAATAATAATATAAATAAAAATAAACTTATTTATTTTTATTGGAAATAATATTAAAATCTGTCACTTCTAGTTACAGTAGTTAAATCATTAGTATTAAATGGGATAAATTGAGTTTATGTTCATATAAATTATTTTTATAAAAAAAAAAAAAATTAATTTGATACTAAATGCAATATACTAGCTTAATATTGCATACTATCATTACAGTATTTCTAAAAAAAAAAAGTATAAATTAAAATAAATAATGTAGAAGCTGAATGCTGCCAGAATTTCTTAATTAATAGGTAACATATTTTTTTCATGAGGTCCCGAGGAGAACATATATAAAATTGATGTATATTTAAATTTGATAATATAAAGAATTTAATAATAGAGGTTTAAATTGAAAATTGGTCTAGCTGGTTTGGTTAATGGAAATTTGATTGAAACATTCATTATAGTTTAAATTAGGACATATTCATATTTTTTTTGTGAGTCAATATCTTATTTTCATGTATAATGTGTATTTTCATGGGTATGTGAATTTACTTTGGAGAGATTTTTTTTATTTGGTTTGAGAATAACTGACAGAGTCAAAGAAGCAGTGAAACAAGTGAACACAGTGTAGTGTCGGAAGTGATACAAAAGTGGACTTCATTTTGTATATATTAATTTAAAATTCATTAATAAATGCAAAATTAAATTTTGTCGGAGTTTACATGTGTAAATAAATAGTGAAGATAAGTAAACAAAAAGGAGTGAGGAAATAATAACAGACTAATTTTCCATAATTAACGGTTAATGTGCGTGCCCACGCGAAATGGACAGTATTAATTAATCAGTCGTCGAGTGCAGACTTCTTTGGACTCGTGGTCGGAGTTAATGCGAAGCGCTGCAAGTTCTTTCAAATGTCAGCTACTACTGGTATTTTCGTCAAGATTATAAAGGATAGCAGTTGATTCAGGAAGAATCCGAAGAAAGAAGACATCTAAAGAAGTAATTCAAAAACTAGTCAATTATTAAATTTTGTAAATCAATAATATTTTATTATCGTTAATTTAATTATGTTCATATGCATTACATATAAGGTTTTGGGGGATTCGCACATTTCATAAACATTGATCAATTTATGCATGAAATTTTTTTTTTTTAGTTTTTCAATGTATGTAATTTGATTAATTGTATTAAACTTTTTTGTATTAAATAGTATTTGGAACCTGAAAATATTTATTTTAACTCACAATGCCAAATTGTTAAGAGTAATATATCTTTCAAAATAAAATCAAGATACTTATTATAAAAATATGAAAAGAACAAATTATTAATTTTATTTGAATATAAAATACGAACGAACATATCACAATATGCTTAAAAATACTACAGCATCGTTTCACCCATTATCACTTAGCGTCATGATTATTATTGCCATACGCCATCAGCAGATAATGAACCAGGAAACATTTAAACTGCGAGATAGATTTCATATGAAACAATTTATGTGGTTTTGAATTGTGGATGATAAATAAATGATAATTACGAAAAACAGAGGAAATGTATAATATTAACACAGACAATTCTCCTAAACCTATCGCGGTGATATGATTTCGGTGAAGAGGAAAAATGTCACCCTACAGAAATATTTGGGTAGTAGTAGGGTCATGGTTCTGAGACTATCGCGATAAAGACTAGAAATAATTCCTTACAATTTATTTCATTTACACGATGGCATATTTAAATATATTTTGACAAGGATTAATGGAAACATAGAACTCGTCCATAACTTACAACTAAGATCTCGTGAATAGAACCTCCTTCTTTTCGGGGGTTTAGAAGAAATCAGTACACACTTTTCTGTTTGGTATAAAATATTTAAACCTTGGTGAGTGCCAAAATGTATTTGATTTCTTGTCTTAATTAAATTCATAATTCATAAATGTTTTATAATACTGATTTATATTACATCTAATTTAATATGTATAATAATACCAAACTATATTTTGAATTGCTTATTTTTGAATTTTTTGTGTGTTTTTAGAACTGAAGATGAATGTATAACATTCGAAACTAGTTTTAAATAAAACAAATTTATATAAGTGGCAAATAATTATCAATCCCTAATTAGATTGATCCTTCTATATCATGTCATGCGGATATCAACTGAATACTACCTATAGTTTTTCTTTATTGTCAATACTCTACAAACTGCATCGAAGACAATGATTATTTAGATTCTATAACATAAAATTTTAAAAATAATTTTATCTAATTAAGTTTATTTAAACTATTCTATGACGATAAATACTACTATCCGTTTTTTACTTTTATTATTTTGTCCTTCAATATAATTAATATTAAAATGAATTTATAATTTCTAGTTATTCAATAAGAAATTTCCAAGTTTTTCTTGGACATAGTAATCCTTTGAGGTAAAGGAAACGGAAAAAGGAACACAATACTGGTTTTGTATTTAATGAGAAAATCGGGGATGCCCCATTGCTAGTTAGACTTTACTTTAGTCGGAAAATATTCAAGCAGCATAATTGACCGTTTCCTGACTAACAGTTCCTTCAGTTCTATGTAAAAAAAATCATTATTTACACTTTAACATCAATTATAAAATAAATTAATCTTCTTACAGTTAAATTTAAAAGAATAAATGATTAAATTAAAAGTTAGTTGCTTAAATATTTGGATGAACATGATTATTAAGATCTAAATCGATCCTATGCAGGGAAAGGTGATAATGAAAAATTAAAATAATATTAATCATGGTCCGTGCATGCTTGAATATAATGTTAAATTAGGTGATAACATGTCTGTTGTTCTTTTAAAAATTGTTATCAGACATTCCATCAATACTTGCTTTTGTATTTTATTATTTTTTATTTATTATTTGGTTCTTCATTATTCACATTCACGCAATTTATTTGCTTGTAAAGTTCTAAATTAATATCAAGTAAACACACAGCACATTTATTCCGGAATTCAAAGCAACCAGGCACGCTGAAATACTTCAGTATGAAAAGTCCTGATATAAATAAGAAGTAGGTTGATGAGTTGGTAGAGTTTAAGATTATTCATATACAGTAAGCTGGAATTTGTGCGTTCCTGTAAATTGAATGAGACTTAAATAACGAAACCCTACTCCCTTAATTTGTATGCCCTTAACGGAAGGCAAAACAGGTTCCTAAGTTGAGCTGTAATTTCAAATCTTCACACCTCTTAAAACTTTTAGGTATTGCAAATGACAGCGAAGGGAATGGAAAAGGCGCAAACATTGAAAACTTATAATTAAACAATGTTTAACAATAGAAGTGATGAAGTCTCCACATAAAATGAGTAATTTAACAAAATAATAAAGAAAAAAGATAAAGCAGACGTAGAAAAGCGTCCATCATTACTTTCATTATAAAAAGTTGTTAGTAGTTTGTTAAGAAGAGAATCTATACTAATAGTTCGTTTGAAAATGACTAATATAAAAATTATAATATTTGTACAGGGGTGTAAAGAGCAGGAGGCAACATGACAAATGACTATATGTAATAATACAATAATTATATTAATTATTAATAACTAACATTGCATTATTACATACAGCAACATATTCAAATTTATAGTAACTCCTCCTCCCCTCCAGTTCGGGAATGCTCTCTGCTACCAAAACGGACGTCCACCGCCTCCCAGATCGCAAATGGTAAAGAGGATCTGACCAGGGCTGCCTTTGTCCCCTGATGGCCGATTTATCGTCCGGTTTGGGAGTCCTGGCGTCCGGAAAAATTAAACACTCGAGAGAGCCAACTTCATATATATATATAAGTCAAATGTTTACTAATTGGTTTAATACTGGAATACATTCGAAAAAGTTTCAATAATACTGAACATGATGGAACCCAATACATAATCAACTTTTTCATAAGCCATTGATATAATTCATTTAATGCTTGAACTAATTGATTGTAATAATGTAGGGGATGGTCAGAGAAACAGACAATGCTAATTTCATGAAGAATAAACTTCCACGAAATTCTCTGAGCACAAAGGGAGTAACCTGAGAAAATGGAGTATGCTCTCATGCCTCCTGTTTGTTCCTTCAATAATTAAGAACATTATATCTACAATGTACTAAGGCAAAGAGGCCACACTACATCAGATACCCCTAAACCTATCTTAGCAAAAGGTACAAAATGTGCAGTTACAGCTATAAAAAATAAAAGAAAAGGTTTTCAAAAGATTTCCTATGCAGCTACGGCCATAATATTCCAGTATTAGGAGTATTGAACATCAATGTATTACTAGCCATCAAAATCACAATTCATCCATAAATGCCAGTAACCCCCTCCCTTTGTGCTTAGCACGGAGTACTCATTTATAGTCAATTCAAATTAAGAAAAAATACGAAATAAAAAGACATTATTAACTATTTCATCAAACTAAAGTACAAATTCGCTTTAGAAGGGAAAGAAAGAAAAAGAACCACCTATCGCTTTCTATATACTGAAGCGAAGAGGAATGTAGTTCAATTTATCGTTCAAGTTCCATATTAGTACCGTTGGGATGGTCCCCGTCGTCATTTCTCAGAAATGAACAGAGAACAAGTTCCCCAAGAACAAGTTTTCTTTCTTCTTACCTTAGTTCGGAAAGAATGGGTCCAAGTCTTCGTCTTAGAGCAAGGGAAACCTAAACGGTAGGTTAACATGATTTCAGCAAATCGACTTTTTACATCCATAACGTACCAACCAATCTAAACAATAAAATCTCCGTGAATGTTTAGTTCAATTGGATAGAATGGCAGGTTTTATAGTACATACATCATTTTTATTTTGAACTCTATACTATTTCGAAAAATAACTAATTCAAATCTAAGCTGGCAAAGGCATTGGCACTCGTGGTATGTGACGGCATCAAATGACTCCATATGGTACCTTCAACTGGATTCAAATCTGCTCCGATCATCAAATAGAGAAACCGAGTATAACAAGACGATTTGTCCCTGAAAAGGATGATACCAATGAGCGAGGTCCAGCCTCATGTGCAACTGTCATCAGATGGAACAGTTTCAGAAGATCGACTAGCGATCTGTGATTTAAACGATGGGTTAATAAGCCGTTTCCTATCGAAACTAATGCAGCGAAATAACTGAAATAAGCAAAGAGAGAAGGAGAGCGAAGAAGTGAATAAGTAGATAGAAATGAGGCTTAAAACTTGGCTCCAATTACCTTTGTATTAATAAATAGTGTACTATGTATAAATAAATAGCTAAAAAATGTATCATGTTAAGAAATACAATAATAAAAGGATTAGCGAAAGGACATGCATGACCTAATAAATCTTTTTGTTTGCCAATTCCTAAATAATTATCACACAAACTCCGATTAAACACAAAAAAGATACCTTTAAAGGTAATGGAAGAAAAGGTATTTAATGGACTTCTAAGACACAATGTCGAAGTCCATAAATCGGACGATTGGAGTATTGCAGATCCGTAATCGAAAAATTTAGCGAACATTTAATCCACACCACAGAGAAAAGCATGACTTTTTACCCGTTTTTTTTAATCGTACCATACGCAAACTCGGATATTTCCAGGCTAATAGGTCATCAACGTTGAGTAAGAGGTACGTACATATAACAGGACGTACCAATTCTACACAGGTAGAAAAGCTACTTGTAAAAGAAACGTCAATCAAAAAATTCGAGAGGGAATTAAGCGAGATAATAGCATTGAAGAGAGGCAGAACTTCAAAAGGTTCTCCGAAGATAGAGCTAGAAACAGAAAAAGTAAAACAAATGGCTCGTTTGATGGAGAACGTTCATTTGATGAAAATGGTTATGTCAGAAGAATGGTAATAGCCAATCAGTCAAGAGACAGATCAAAAGTTCTATCAGGAAACCAAAAATGTAAGAGAATAAGCCTTTGCAGAGATAAAAAAGAAAAATTATTAGATGAACGACAGGAGATAATGATAAGGCGAATTGAATGAAACATTCAAATATTCAGCAGAGAATGTGAAACAAGATATAAAAAATGGTAGCGGAAATCTTTAAGTAGAAACTGCCGTCGAACAAATATTTCGACTTGAAATAATACTTTCTTGAATTTTGGCTTTCGATTCAACAATGGGAGCAGAAAATAGAGAAATCCAGTCAAATGCACGGATTAATATTTATAATAAAATAGTATAGTATAGTTAAGTTCACCAGATATTTTCTGCCCTGAAGTGTTTGCTTGTTGGGGAGGTGGGTGGAGGAAGGTGACGAAAAACGCATTTAATCAGTGATTTTTTGTATAAAGTTTGTAAAATTAGTAACTCTATTGCTATTAACATCTAATATACATTTTTATGTTTCGTATATATCATTTGAGCTCATTTCTTTCACTGGAGACACAGTGCTTAAAAGCGGGATATCTGGACACATTAATCATATTGCATATAGTATTTAGGGAAATGCATTTTTATATTGGAAAGACTTATGCAGCACTGCCTGGAGCTACCAAAATTAGAATAATATCTCTAACAATACATCCAGGAATAAGCAATAAAATCTTGACGCAATTTGGAAACCCACAGGACCAAAATGTAGCACATCTAAATATTTCAGAGCAATCTTAATGTGGAAAATGAGATCATTAAAATTTTAGCAAGAATTAGTGGAATTTCTTTACAGTATAGTGCGGTTCTCTACTTCGGAACTTAAGGATAGTTGTATAAATTATATTATAAGGCCGGTAGCCAAGTCGATCATGAAAGAGAGATTGTGGCATGAACAGACGAAGATGGCAGGAGAAATTCAACGTTGTATATTCGCCCGAATCCAGAGCAGAATTACAAAATGAATAAAGAGAGCCAAACGTAGTTAGCTTATAGGAATGATATCTAGTGAATCCTGGGATGATGAACAAATAGCTACTTGAGGAAGTCACAGTCCGGTTTGGAATACTGATATTGAGGTTGTCAGGAATTACGTATGGCTGCCCACCGTACAACTTATTACGGTCAACTACCAACACGGCGGGCATAAGCGACGGCCTGCATATCTTAAGAGGCAGGCAGTGAAGAAAGCACAGGTTTTTCCATGACTCTAGCACAGAGAAATAAACTTACGGCAATAAGTAATATAAACGTATACTAATGGCTAAATAACGGAACTGAACAAATTTAATATTAGGCAAGGGAGATCAAGTAAGATAAGAATATGAAGGGAATCGTTATTGTAGCGATGAAAAGGCGCATATACACCACAATTGCTAACAAATGTCGACAACTTTAAGAGAAACTCAAGAGTAACATTTGTAGGCAATATCTTATTCTTCTTATGCACCAACATTTCCCACAGGCTGTCGGAAATGTTGATGCCAACAAATGTCAACTTTTGTAGCAAACATTCGTGGTGACAAAATATGCTGGCAACATTTCGTGTAAACGTGCCAAGTCGTCCAGAAAGAGGAGAACTACATAAGGAAAATGTGTTTGTAATGATTCCTATAAAAAGAAAGAAAGAAGAACAGGAGAATTTGAAGCCTGAAATGTCACAGAAAAATTTAAATATGATTCAGAATAAAAACAAGATTACAGGATAACTTTAAAACGTAAGGTAAGCTGAAGAAAAATTACCGATTTAAATTTAATGAAACTGTTTTAAGTGCTAGTTTCACACGAACCAGATTGCAAGTCATCAGTTTCGAATCGAAGCACTTGATCTAGCTTTCACAACATGGAATAAAACCGAAAAATAGTATAGAAATGAATTTAATGCAATGGCGGAGGACAAAAATACCAAAACTAATAAATTTCTTCAATTTAATTAGAGAAGCAATACATTTAAAATACTGAATTCACAACGGCTAATTCGTTAACTTGGTATTTGGTTCTTTGCACACTATCATATATTCTTCATAAACGTAGTTACTTAATTTCTGATAAGTTTGATAAGGCACCAAGAAGGAGTTTCATATGAATAAATTATGATTGATTTAGCAAAATTATCGTGTTGGAATATAAATTTTACAAGAAATTAAAAGTTTTTAATCTAAACTTAATTTTTAGCTAACTTTATAAGACGTTAACATAAAAATTAAACCTAAACTATTGGATGATTATTCGTCAGATAAACATGACAGGAAGATCTTAAATTTTTGGTAATAATAATCAGCTGATCCAAAATTTGACTTTTTCAAATCACAGTCACTATACTAAATGATAAAAATATTGGGTGATTTTTTTTATTTATTTATTCTTTTTTGGGAGGATGGGAGAAGGAAGACTGTGGTTCAGTTATTTTTTTTTTTGTGAATTACAGTTAAACTTCTTGGAGTAAAACTTTAAGCATAATTTTAAAACATCAAGTAGGTTATGTATAATCTGTACCTAAAGTTTTAACAAAAATATATTAATATTCATCTAATCTCTTGGTTCATCTTGGTGATACAAATTTCACATAAAAATAGAGGAGAGAAAAGAGACAATCTGTGGTGCACTCCACAAACATCTATCCACTAACAACTAAAAAAAAGCTCAGATAAGATAGTCATTTGTTTTTTTTATTGGCAGTCTGCATTGTCAAAAATAATCAAATCTAGTAATAGTAACTGATAGTTGGTCTGTGTGAATTATTCAAATAGTATATTTTTCAGTGATAAAAGTATACAGTACTTATTTGTGATAAGAATTGTTGATTCAGTTTGGTTGTACTTTGATTGCAACAATAAATATTTGTTTCACCATTTTACCGCTTGGAATGCGCTTGAGAAGCGGGAGATGTGGAGTTGAAAACAGAGATGAGAAAAAGTAATTGTGTTATTTATCGTCATATAAACTCCATAAAAAAATTATTAATTCTTCTTATCACTTTAAGTTTGTTTATTCTTGCAGTAACATTTACAGTACAAAAAAGAAGCAAGTAGTGTTATTTTTGAACAAATAAAGAATGGATGATATTTTAAAAATCATTCATACATTATAAAAATTATTTCATAGACACAGAATCTTCCATGACTTCATTGTAATTGTATCATCTATAAATTTATTTTAAACCAAAGCAATTAATCTAATGCAATACAACAGCATTCTTTCAAAGATTTGACATCAGAAGGCAATTAAAATATAGAAATCTTTGAAAAAACAAATTAAATAATAAGTTATCAGCAATCAGTTTGTTATTATTTTGAAAATATGAAGAAATATTCCTTATTAACATTCAGACATCAAGTTATCTATAATCACACAACACACACTATTTCTTTACTCACCTTTCTGTGAGGTATGACCTCTGAACATCAAAAATCAGAATATTGAAAATGATATATCAGACTTAATGTATCATAAAAAATTCAGATAAAAAAAAAATAACCTCAAAACTCTCTAATAAAACTATGAAATACAGAAAATACCAACGAAAACAACATAATAAACTAGATACATGCATCCTTGACAATGAAATTTGTTTATTTTTATTGATAGATCATTCATGATCACCAACAGAAGGAATGAATAATCATTAAGGTGCATGTGTACACATCGCTTACTTATCTTTCAATGTTATAATGATTGACTAATTTGTTAATGCACTTACTATAGTAAAAAGTAAAACATTTATGAAGGATATAACAGGAATGTTTTATAATAAAGTCAATCATTTAATCATGCAATGATAATGTTAAACATCAAGATGAATCTTTAATCTATCATTATCATAAAAAAAAGCCACTAAAAGTGTCAGAATGTTGCAAATATAGTAAAAGAGAATAATTCAGAAACAATTATTTAATTACAAATATTTCTTTTACAAAGTAAAAGAAAATACAAGAGCTAAAAGTTTTATTAAAAATATTCAACAACTTAGTGAAATAAGCAATAAGTAATGTTTGTTTGGAACTCTTATCATCACTGAGGTATCATTGATTATAGAAGATGAGCGATATCACTAAAATTACTATCAAAAACGTTTAAATTAATTCTTTAAACTAAGTAATTTTAATAACATGACTCAAAAAGGTGTTATCTATTGGTGCTAGAATACATAAATCACTTTTTTCATGAAATTTAAAATGCATTAATAAATAATAAAGCTTACCCAAATTATTGGCTCATCAAATAAGTATGTATCCTTTCAAATAAGAAGATATTCACGGGTGAGCCTCCCAACCACCACAACACACCCCAGTTCGAGAACTAAACTGCAATACTGACTAGTTGACTACTGACAAGGCTGTTCCTCCCTGCGTGTCTCCCCCCTCAAAGTAGGTCAATTCAAAATTCTTTCCATACTTGCAATTCAATTTCGCCGTTAAACGCTTCTTAAACTGGACACTTATTCTAAAATATTATAAAATTGATAATGAATTTCACTACGAATCTCTCTTCGGTCACAGTGCCGTACTTACTGAAAAAAATAATAATTATAATTTGTCTGTATGAAATCCGGCTGTGAAGTGAGGGAAAATTGATTAGTTCCATCTTTGACCGCCATTTAACTTTTTAAGAATCTTACATGAGTATTTGTCTCAAAATGTCTATTAACGGATTTTGAAAATTAAAAATTTTGTTTTACTATCATACTTAGATCATAGAGCATTACTTTCTGTTAAATATTAGTCATACAATTGGGATATGTTTAATTTTTTTGTTTTTATTTTTTCTAAATATTTAGAAATAAAATTAAAATTACATACTTGAAAATATCATTAAACAAGAAACTAGTTTATGAAGATTATGAAGGCAATATAATTTAATCAATACAATTTGGCGGGTTATTTGGAATTATGGCTCCTTTTCAGTAAAATGTTTGTACTCTTCATGAAGTTTAATAGTAGTGTAATTCCTGTCTTGATAAGTTTAAACATCCAGAATTTCATTTCTGCATAATGTATATTGTATACTCTATTTGTATTATGTTGTAAATAACCTATACATTTTATATTTACTGAAGCCCATTTTGTCAAGGTATAAAATAAATGAATTGCCATTTAGATTAAAATATGTTGATAACTGATTTTTTTTATTGAACAATTATCAGCTATCAACCTTAAGATATTTCCTTTAATGTTTTGTAATTATATAAACCCAGCAGCCTACGTAATATTAATTTATTGTATGAACACTATAAAATTTGCTACAGATATAGCTCAGGTAATGTTGATTGAATTGGCCTGATAAAGCTGTATCAAAAATACCATTACAGGGCCATTTTAAAATAACTGTTTTCATTTTTCTTTACATCACCTTACTTCTAAACATTTTAGACTAAAAATCTTGCGGTGTTTTGATTGTTAACATAATTTATAATATTGACCTTATGAGGAATGTAATTCATTTTGAATAATAGGGAATTAAGTTTTTTTTAAATATCTTCGATTATGATCTATTATTCAAGCTATTTTGCTTTTGTCCTCATAATTAAGCCCTGTTATAACAAACTGAACGATCAATAATACTTATTTGAAAAATTATACAAATTGCATATGTGATTGCAGGTTTTTTACAAATATACATTTATAATTTTATTAGGACATATATTAAAAATATGTAAACATAATTAAAAATTAGTTTATTTTTGTTTTTGTGCAAAATAGCTTCTAATGTATTTTTGTGTATAATTCATCACCAAATTCATATTTAAAAGCAATGTTCACAATACGAAAGTAAAAATTTTCACTCTATTTTAGGGAAGAAGTTCAGAGAATTTAGATACTCCTGTACTTCTACTAAAACAATATCTTACCAGAATTTCTATTTCTTTGCAAACCAGTTGAAGATTCTTATTTAATTATTACTCATTCTTATGAACGTACACCAAGGGCTCTTTTTGATAATAATCACTTTATAATTATAAAATTATATTTATATAATTTTATATTTTTTTAAATAGGAATTTTTTGCTCGATAGATAGAAATTTTTTTCTAATAAAAATTCAAGATTCCTAAAAAAGTTCGATATAGAGAGATTTTCGATATTTAGAGGTTCGACTGTATATGAAACATTTGTAGCAGTAAGTGATACGAAAAATTTTCACAATTAATGTATACATAATTTTCTTATCACATGTTGCTACAAATTTTCATGTAATTCTATATATAGGTTTCAATTGTTCTACCAGTATGAGGACCTTTTTAAATTTATTCTAATTTTTGTTCTGTGGCAGTTGCACATTAGTATAATCACAATGAACAAATAATACATGCAGTCATGCAACTTTAGCTTAGCTCTAAAACAAAATATTGTAAAATACAGTTTTAACTTATCTCCAGTTAATGTAATCACTGACAAAAAACAATGCAAGTATAGATTTTTTTAGTATTCAATTCTTTCTAAGAGCTTACCTTTACTTAAGAATTATCGTATTTACCAGCTGGCATATCACCAAACTATTTTCCCTTCTTTGTGGCCTTTCTAGTCAATTTAAAAAAATTAAACTCAATAACTCTTTTCAAGAATAGATATATTTCTTAGAAAGTTTCACACTTTTTGGTGGAGGGAAGCAAAATTGTTTTTGGATACTAGGACATGCATATAAACCAAGATAGTGCTTCAAAAGTATTTGACATTTAACTTACTAATAGTTCTCATAAACTTCAACTTGGTCTCGCTGGCAAATGTGGTTTGTCAACTTTAATATTGCACTAAAGCTTCATAGGTAATGGTTTTATCTGAGTTAGTCTAGATTTTTCCAAATTTATGTATTGTTTAATATTATTTTTCAAGGAACCTTTAATTATTTCATTGATATTAAGAGTAACATCCAAGCTCATTTATCAATATTATTCCTTTGTAAGTGGTTGGTTTGTTAATATTTGCATCTGTATTTAAAGCCTGCCCTCTGTTGGACTAAATTCCATTTAAATTTTTATTTTTTTCTGCTCCAAATTTGTTTTGGATTGTTTCAAATTTTATAAATAGTAATCATTTATTTCATTATATACACATTTCAACTTCAATGGCTTGTTTATAATTTAAGAAAGTCAATTGAGACCACTAGGGTTAGGATTTTGTTTCTGTTGACATATTGTGTTCTAGAATGTTTTCTTCCGTTTTCATTTTAATTTTTCCATAATTAAATTTAATAACTCTTAAATTTGCATTGATCAGAGGAAATAAGTACAAACAGCTATGTTGTTAAACTCAGTATTTTTGTGGAATAAGCTCTTTGAAATATTATTGATATTATCTAGTATAATGAAAGATTTTTTTTTTTTTTTTTTTTTTTTTTTTTTTTTTTTTATGGAAGGAAGTTTATGTATGATTTAAGTATTCCTTGTGCAAGTTGCTGTTCCAGTATGATTCTTATAATTGCTATCAAAAGAAATCACAATCCAAACATTGTTGATGATTTGAAACTGTAAATCCTTTTTACAAAATAAATTAAACCTTTATTCCCAATTGAAGTGTCTAATTTTTTTAAATGATTGTAAAAATTTAAATTTAAGATATTGTTTATCTTCGGAAATTATTTTCTAATGTTATGAGTTTTTTTTTTTAATGTAGAATATGATATTAGAAAAATCACTCGAAATGATAACAAAGACAGTTTTAATAGCTGAAGCTTTAATGGTTGATGTTGGTAATATCCTAATTTTCTTCACTTCAAAATATAATGAAATCAGCTAGCAAGCTGTATCAATTACTGAATAAACATTTTTGGTGTATTGTGAAACTGGAACCAGTATCCTGGAATACTACTGTTTATTTCTTGTTGGTTGTAGAGGGAACAGATAAATGTTATTTTAGAGTGATTTCAGGAGTATAATCACTATAATTGATTATTTTACTTCTTATTCTTGCAATATGATCAATAAGACCTGTTATGGAAATGTTCTAGGCTATGTTTTTGTATTAAAGATATTAGGATATATTATATTAAATATTTTGTTTATAAATAATGATTCAAACTACCTATCTCTGTGTTATGGTTTGTAATCTTGTTGGTTGAAAATCAAAGTAATAAATGTTGATTTGTGTTAAATTAAATTATCTTACATGCTGCAGTATTAAACATATAGCGTATTTTTATTAGATATTTAGTTGTAATTGCATTTTTTTAATTCTAGTCAAATACTAGGGGAAAATTCTTAATATATATCATTGGGTTACAATTGTAAAATCCATTAAGTCAAATGAATCAATTTTCAGCTTTTCTTGGCCACAAAAATGAGATCCTTCATCTGGTGAAACCCACTGTCATAGCTCTTTTTTCAAACTTTTGTAATCACACTTAATTAGGAATAATGACATACTATATCTGAACCAAATAATCATAAAGGAAATAACAATGGTTCAAGGTTAGCAAAAACAATGCCAGTGCTATGATTTGATTTAAAAAGCTATGAAGTACCAAAGTGGTTAAAAGAAATATATATTTAATCTGCATTTTCTCAAAATCATGTGTTTTTGGATTGGAGTGTTTCATTTATGACCCGACAATATGTTATCAAAATATATACCATGCTAGTTGATCTTAAGGCCTATCATCATAATTTGACCAGTAATTTTGTTTCTAGATTTCCTCGCCAAGAAGGGAAATAACATATTCTCTGAAATTCAAATTTAAAATGGATCTCCAATCAAACAGTCACGATGAGTGGAAGTAGTGAAAGACTTAAAAAGAAGTAGAAGTGGAAGGGGAAGACTTGTGAAGTTTAAAAGTATGTTTGCTTAAATATATGAACAATATTGAATAACATAAAGTCTTGCATACTTTATTTATTTGTTTTTATTTATTTATAATTTTAATATTGATAAAAATGAATACAAAAGTCGAGCAATCACTAAGGTGATGTTCTACCTTATTTTGTTGTCAGTCTAGTGAGTTCTTAAACATTTTTCTTCAAAAGAAATTTAAAATTTTACCATAAAGTTTGTTCTTTATCAATAAAATAAATTCAAGGATTCAATTATTTTGTTCCATTTTTATTATTTATTATTATTATTACACTGAGGGATGTGAAATCCTTCCTCACTACAGCCCTTATGGATCTTTTAGGAGATGACCCCCTGTCTTCTAGCGATCCCATAGAGATTGTATACTTTTTAAGAAGCTCATTAAATCCTTAGAAATATAAGTAGTAATATCTTCAGGTTTAAATAGTCCAGTCAGTAAAGGAAAGGACTTCACATTCATACAGAATGTCTTTCTGTCTGTGTATCTTCAGTTTTTTCTTCATCCTCTAGGCACAGATGGCAAGTGGAATCTTCCACTAATTTCATCTTCTTGAAATTATATTTTTGCGGACAGTGGTCCGTGAAGAGACCTGTTATTGTCCTCGACTCATTCTTTGTTCAGTAGTGGCAGAATTTTACCTTTTTCTTTGGCAAATTGATTAAGAGTTTGGATTGTTTCATTCCAGGTTTTGAGAACTAGTAAATTTAATCATAGAAAACAAAGAAAGGGATATTCATTGTTTTTCAAGATTCAGTTTACTCTTAACTGAACCATCCCTGTACCAGAGCAGGATCTCATTTTCAAATTTAGGTCCTCCTTCTTGTCTGGGATAGTTGTTTTGCAGTTCTTTTGATAGTCAAATTTCCTGGATATATAATCACTTACTGAGCTGATCCGCTCTCTTTCATTCAACTGCTCACACACAGTTACCCACAAAGCCTATGGTGTTCTATCTTGGATTGGGGGATGTTTATCGCCTTCCTAATCTAGATCTGCCGTGCTTACTCATAACAGGGCCACCTCTAGCAGAATGCGGCTGTTGGACTTTGATATAGTATACTAAAGTTTTTTCTTTATTTTTTTATGTGTAGTGGTATGTACTGGCTTCTGTACAAAGTCTTACTGTGGGGCTAGAATGGAATGCATCAGCTATCTTAAGGGCTGTTTTTTGAACCATATTTTATAAATCATTGAATTATATGAGCCCTGTAGAGGAAAAGTGGTTTAAGTCACATTTTCAACAATTTTGACTGCGTCCATAAGTTCAATCTAGAAGGGCAAAACTGTTGAAAGAATAAGTAAACTAAGTCGTAACCTCAATAGTTTGCCGATTTGTTGGTTATTTTTAAATTTTTTATCAACCTTGAACCTTTTATTTATTGACTTGCACAATGGTGTGTCATTTTCCAATGTTTAAAATAAACCAAAATGAATAGTAGACGAGTTTATTTCACAATTACCTTTTAATCATAACCTCAATATTCAATTGGTTCCACGCACAAAGTTAGGACTTAAGAATTTATCACAATAATTCTTGTAAAACCATCTGTTCCCCAAAATGAAGATTTTTGAACTTAAACCACTTTTGCTCTCAGGAGCTCATATATTAAGTGTTCTGTTACTTGCTAATTCGAGCCTGTGCCATCTTGAGTCTGAAGCGGTGTCGGTTCAAATCCGGCCTGGACGAGTTGAAATTTATTTTGTGGCGGACCCATGAAATGAATCTCGATCTTTCCCCTCTGGCTAAATTGGTTGACTGAAGGATAAGCCGTCCTATCTGTTTTAATTGGAGTTGGTAAGGACGCTAAACTCACGATGAGTGGAAGTAGTGAAAGACTTAAAAAGAAGTAGAAGTGGAAGGGGAAGACTTGTCAAGTTTAAAAGTATGTTTGCTTAAATATATGAACAATATTGAATAACATAAAGTCTTGCATACTTTATTTATTTGTTTTTATTTATTTATAATTTTAATATTGATAAAAATGAATACAAAAGTCGAGCAATCACTAAGGTGATGTTCTACCTTATTTTGTTGTCAGTCTAGTGAGTTCTTATAAAATAAAGTTCAAATAAAATAAAAAATAATAATATCAAAAAGTTACTTGTTAAATCAGAAGCTATGCTTGCATAGTTTAATTTGGTCAGAATTTGTGCATGTTATAGTCGAATTATGCTGATTCTATTTGCTCCTAGGTTTGTTTACTACCAGTTTTCAACCGATTTCACAGTATGCGGTGGCTGAGCTGGTTGTGACAGCTGATTTTTAGAGTACATAAAGAAGTTAAACCTAACAATGTCAGATTACAAACCTGTAAGCATTTGGGTCCTTTAATGTAGGTATAAAATTAGAGACCAATCTCAAATTATCCCTCAGGTAGTTAACATTTGCTGAAAATGTGAAGTCCTTGCCATTGATTTTGATATTTTCAATGGTGAGATTTATTTTTCTTGTAAATATGATTGTCTGTAATTTGGTGGTTGGCACTTTAAAGTAGTACAGTCTCCTGCATTTTTCTTTTGTGGTTAACCCATTAATTCAAAGATTACAAAGAAGATGAAACAAACTGCCTTGTGTGATACATGTTTTCAAGTTTTCACTTTATTTGACTGTAGATGATGGGAGTTTACTTTCCATGTGATTATTTCCTGGATTGTTTATTTTTGTGTTACGTAGTCAATAGATATTTGTCAATATGTTAAGTATTTGTTTCTTAAAAGATTTTTTGTTCAACTTTACTTGTAATTGTTTTAGTAAATGTCTAATGTCAACATTGGATGTTAGCTAATAAATAATAGACGTTTTTTCAGTTTGAATTTTCATTTGCATAAAGAGTGAGTTAATATAACTGCTCCAAATTCTAGTAACTTATTTTACATAATAAAGTAATCTTAAATAAATCAAAGGTTGTTCCATTCTCAATGGTGTTCAAGTTTTAGTCTTATTATAAAACTCCTCGTTCTCATTATTTTAATTTTACTAATGCTACGTGTTACAAATACTGCTTTTCTTGCTTCTTTTCAGATTATTTCACTTTAAATTAAAAATATATAATTTATATATATATATATATATATATATATATATATATATATATATATATATATATATATATATATATATATGGGCACCAGAGTGGCTGAGCAGATTAAAGCGCTTGCAAAAATGCATCAGCCTACAAACCCAAAGGTTGTGGGTTCGAATCCCTGACCCTCCAGGTTTGGGATTGGGCATTGGGCTCAATAACCCTATCCCATCAAAAAAACACCTATTACAAAACCTAAACCTAGCCTCGAAAAATCTGACTGTCTTAACATGGTAACGACCCCGGCCTTTCATAACGGACTCTATCTTGGATCATGGAATGTTCGGAGCTTATTCAGACCAGTGGCCGCTCAAACGTTAGGTGAATGAAGTAAAAAGGAATAACATACCGTTAACAGCCATACAAGAGGGGAGATGGCCAGAAGATGTTGAAACCACTATTGAGGCCACACACTGTTCTACACTGGGAGAAATATCAAAAATGGAACAGCTGGTACTGGATTTATAGTTAGTCCAGATGAAAGGAAATCAGATATAAACTTCACTCTGATTAACGAGAGGATAAATGTATTACGAATTAGAGGTCACTGGTTTAATACCACGATTAACAACATATATGTCCCAATCGAAGATAAAGATAATGAGGTGAAGGATGATTTCTACAATCAGCTTGAAAAAGTAATGTACACAAAAATATGGCATAAAATTAGTCATAGGTAACTTCAATGCCAAGATAGGCAGAGGACCCCAATGCAGGCCAAAGCCTTCACGAAACAAGCAATGACAATGGCGTGAGATATATTATTCTGGCAGCAGCTAAAGGTCTAGTCAGTAGCACGGTGTTCCCGCACAGAGACATCCACAAGTACACCTGCGTAAGCCTTAAAGGTGCTAAAAGCCAAATTGACCACGTGCTGATAGATAAGAGATATCAAAGCTCCATCCAAGGCATAAGATCCTGTGGAGCAGACTGTGATTCAGACCACACTCTGATTAGGATCAAATTCTGTCAGAGGCTGAAGTGAATCCACAAAGTTGGGGACCAAGTGGAAAGGAGGAGGTATGAAGTCTGTAATCTGATACAAAGCGAGAACCAAATGCGAAGAAAAGATGGCAAACTGACGGCATCAAAAGAAAGTTATTAATCATCTGGAAAGAACATCTTCAGCAGCTTCTCAACCAAGGAAACCCCACAAACGAAGAAGACATGGACCATGCGGAAGACATCGACACAAAAGAGGTTGAAAAACTAGACATTCTGGATGTCGAAATAGCTATCGACACGTTTAAAACAAGAAAGGCCCCATGGTTGGACAGCATACCATCAGAGCTGTTTAAAGATGGAGCCAACTGGTACTGGCAAGGGTGGGGGGGGACAAAGTCCGGCAAGTGGGCCTAATGGTCCTTTTTGCCAACCCCGGGGGTGGTCACCAATAGAGATAGCTTATTAACCCTCCATGTCGAACCTTCTGGTTTTCCTGATGAAATTCAGAAGGAATGTCCATTCAATGGAGGGAGCCTCTTGTTCTCTGATTCTATCCGATCCTAACAATCTGTATCTTAGCGACGCATATCTATTACATTCGGCTATGTAGTGTAGAGCAATTTCAGGAGCCTGCCCACAGGAGTGGCAGGTCTCATCCCCTGCTATTCCACAGATCTTTAAGTGTCTTTTAAGCCTGCAGTGACCTGTAAGTACCCCGATAAGCAGTCGGAGTTCCTTTCTGTCGAGGCCCAGCAACCAGTTGGTTCTAGAAGCAGAGGGTTTTTTAATTAGTTCCTTAGCCTGTCTGAGGCCTACGCACTCCCTCCACTCCTTACCTGCTATTTTCCATGTCCAATCAAGGACCTTCTTCTGCTGATGCCTTGTAGAGATGCCTACTGAAGGTTCTGGCCCAAAAATAGAGTTCTCAGCACCTTCTCTTGCAAGCTGGTGGGCTATCTCGTTGCCTTTGATTCCTTTATGTCCAGGAACCCATACTAATTCCAATCTCTTCGAACAGGCGAGTAGATCCAATGCCTGTTTGCACTCTTTTACCAGAACGGATGCTACCCTGGAGGATTCCAGGGCTTGGAGAGCCGATTAGCTATCTGAATAGATGGTAATTTCAGCCCTATCACAACCAATAACTTCCGAGCATGTGACCGCAGACAGTATCGCGAACACTTCTGCTTGGAACACAGTAGAGTGTTTGCCCAATGGTAGACTTATTTTAATGCCTACATCCTCTATATAGACACCCGCTCCTGCTAATCCATCCATGAAACAGGATAGGTTGCCTGTTTGAGTAGCTACTGAGCCCCTTTCCCGGTTGGATATACTAGGATATGAGTAGCTCTCTTTAGAATTTAGAGTAAGGTTTCTGTTAAGTGGAGGACAACAACATTGAAGTCTAAGAGCCAAACTATTAGAACCAGAAAAAATGGGAATAGGAAAGGATACCGGAGGCTTGGAACACAGACCTAATATGCCCTATCCTATAGAAGGGGTCCTTGTATGAATGTGGTAACTACAGAGGCATAGAACTCTTTCCGGTTGCCTATAAGATAATGACCAATATCCTGCTTAACCGGATATATATCCACAATGGAAATATAATTGGCAATCACCAAGCAGGATTTAGAAGAGGAAGGAGCAAGCTAGACCTGATCTTTATCCGAAAACAGGTACTCGAAAAACGATGGAAAGTAGAGCAGGATGTGCAGGATTTGTCAATTTCAAAGCAGCCTATGATTCCATGGACAAAACCTGTCTATGAAAAATCATGACTGATTCCTGGAGAATTGGTGAGATTGTCGAAGGCGTGTACAAACAACCCTAAATGCAGAGTCCTGATACAAGGAGATGTGTCTGAAGCCTTTGAAGTTAGAACAGGTTTGAGGCAGGGAGATGGACTCTTGCCGATGCTGTTTAACTTAGCTCTTGAGAAGATGATTAGAATAATATCACTTGAAAATGGAGGGGTGCATGTCGGAATGAAACATAAAATCCTAGCGTATGCAGATGACATAGTTGTCCTTGGAAACAATGAAGAGGAAATTGAGAGACTCGCTAAGACTCTGTTAAGAGAAGCAGAGCAAATCGGCTTGCAGGTAAATGAAGATAACACAAAATATATGATAGTTAGCCAAAAATCCATCCAGTATCTGAGTGGTTGGCAGAACATTCCCGAAAGTAGACAGCATTAAATACCTCAGCTCCACAATAGCCTCAGTCAATCACCACCAGTGCATAACAAGGGCAAACAGAGCTTTCTTCTTTCTTTCAAGAGTACTAAACTCCCAAAAAATCTCTAGAAATTTCAAATTAAGGGTGTTCAATGCCGTGATAAAACCAGTTCAGATATACGGCTGCGAGACCTGGGCTCTAACCAGCACCCTAGAAAGCAGAATCGAGAGATTTGAAAGGAAAGTCCTCCGCACGATAACTGGAACAATATGGGATCAGACTCAAAACTCATGGAGAAGAAAGATCAAAAAAGAGTTGGATGTCAACTAATAAAGAGTTGCTTACAGAAACTGGTCAGTCAATATCTCATAATATGAAGGCAAGGAGGTTAAGATGGGCGATGCATGTAGTTCAAAGCAATCCATCAGGACACTTCTTCACAACAATGAATGCCACAATGGTTGGCAAGAGACCACTTGGAAGGCCAAAAACCAGATGGATAGGTAGGATCAACAAAGATGCGACAGAGCTGCATGCAGCAAACTGGAAAGCAGTAGCCCAAGATAGGCAGAGGTGGAGAAGGCTGGTTCAAGCAGCCATAGATCTACAAGGTCTGTAGAGCCAACCGAAAAAAAAATGTATATATATATATATATATATATACCTGTTTTAGAAACTCAGTCTAGTTTTCCATAAGAGTGGTTTATCAATTCTTTTCTATGAAAATTTATTGATTCTTATTTTATAAAATTGAACTGTCGATTTGAATTCATCCTTTCGTACCATAAAATCAATCTGTTCTTTATTTGTTTACCTGTGCCAATCATCTTATTCTGTCTATCTTTATGTGAATTGAAGTCAACAAATCTATTGCCCTGGTTTGTTTAGGTACTCCATTTGCTTTCCCAAATAGCTCGTTCTTTTGAAGTCACGTTAAACTTTTCCTTTTATTTCATTGAACTCTTGCTACTATTTCGTTTTCACAAAATGCTTTAAGAATAAAACTTGTTGTTTCTGCCACCATAACATAGCCTACAAATGATGAGTGTTGTCTCAGTCAATTGTTAATAGATCTTTGTTGATTGGCCCAGATTTCCCCCATGATCATTTCCAAAATCATATTAGTGAGCATCGGGAAGAGGGGATATTTTCTTACTTCTATTTCTAGTTAAAATTATTTTGATAGATCCCCTGAATAATCCCTTATTTGGATAATCCTTGGCCCGGTTTAGTGTTATCCTTACCAACATGGCTAATTTTTGAGAGTATGAAAATGTTTTTGGGCTTTTAAAGACTTCCTCTGTTCATATTATTTTAAATCTGTTTATAGTCCATGAAGAGCTGATCGGTATAATTCAATTTTCTCCAACATGCGTTTTTATTGAGAAAGTATGATCTGTGATTGACCTCCAACTAAAATTCTCTAATAACCATCTGTATTGTCTGAAGGAATTTCTAGATACTAATGAGAAGTGCTATGCTTCTATAGTTCTGGCACTGGAATATATCCCCTTTCTCTGTCATTTTACTGAAATTGCTCTGGTTATAGATCATTCAGCCGGAATTTTCTTTCTATTCCAAACCTTCAGTACTAAATCATAAACTTCTCTATTTAATGCCTCTCTTCCATGCCTAAATACTTCTGCTGGAATTCCAAAAATGCCTGGAAACTTCTGAGGCTTTTCAATTGTTAGTAAAAATCTTGCATTTTTCCTTGAAATTCTTCTGGCTTCATTTGTGAACATTGTTCTTTTTGTTTTCCTATTGTTGCAACTATAAAAACTCTTTAGAGCTACTTATCTCTATCCTTAATTTCTTAGCATATTTTGCCTTTTTAAACCTTAGTTGGCAATATGTTTGCTCAGATTCTTGCTTAGTCTTTATTTTTAATTTTCCCAATAAACTATCATTGTTATAATAAGTCCTAAAAAAATGATATATAGTTTCATTATAGAAATTTATATATGTGAGATGTTCACTATCAGTATTCAGAAGTATAAAGCTAAAGTGATGTTCACAAAAATCATCTCTTATCATCCTGATGCCTTTGTTTTGGTATTCTAATGGTAAAAGTTCCACAGAGTGACTGGTGGACGTGGCCTCTTGACAAGCCAACTCATGTTTTTTATACGGTTTGTACATCGAATGCCGAGTCTGTCCTGAAGTTAATCTTCGATATCGAAATCCAAAATCCAATCACTCCAACCTTATATTATTATTTAATATAGTTTATCGATATTAACAATTTATAACATTTTTGGTGTTTCTTATAATTATTTTACAAAATTTATAGGTTGTAAATGATTTATATCTGTTTTGGAACTTTTATAATTAATGATAAGGCATTTATTTATTCTAAACTGAGATCTTCATTTACAGATTCTAGTTAAGGGGTATATATAATTTCAGGCCCTTTACTTATTTTAATAAATTATTAAAAGGAATAAAATGAAAGATAATTAAAATATATTTACGAATATTAAAAGAATTAAAACAAAAAAAGATAACCCACTATAAATATAACCATGCTGAGTTATTGAAAACCAATAAATTCTATAGGCATACAAATCATAAACCATAATCTTCCAATTTGAATAAAATGGCTTATAAAATTATAAATCAAAAAAGCAAGAGGCAAATAAAGTATAAGCAAGTAAATAATAACCAGCTGAAATTCGTTCAGGCTGATATTCCTGCCCAAAGATTAAAAAAAAGGGTGAAATCAATGATCTTTGAAAAGAAAGGTAAAAATTAATATATAATAACAAAAGTGAACGTAAATGGCTAACAGACTCGGCTTTTCATGTAGAGACCGTGTAAAAAACATTTGCAGACGTGTCAAGAGGGTATGCCCACCAGTTCTGTGGAACTTTTATCCGAGTATATTTTAAGATATATATCACAATATATATCTTAAAATTCACAAACTGAGTATAACCTAATGACTTAATTTTGAATACTAACTTTCATTAATGCAGGTTGGGATGAAAATGCTCTGTGCTCACAGGAATTTCCTTTACTTTTTGGGGTTTTTCAATACTTATTTGGTAAAAGGGATCATAAAAATCAATAATTATAAAGGAAAGGAAAATAAGAAAGGTTTATTTATTTGCAAAGAAATAAATAATTTTTATTCAAAACTATAACAATACAAAACATTACTGAGGTATGATATGTCTATAATATTTACAATTTGTTCTCTTATTCAATAGAGGACAGTAGTTTCTTGTACCGTTACAGTTTCAAATAACTCAGTCAAAAACCTAGACTGTTCGCCCTAAAAGTGCTATTTTCAGTTCTAATAAATTAATAATACTTTTTCATTTCCACCTTACTACATATGTTCTTTCTAAGCACACTTATTTATGTTAAAATTTTGATTGAATTGTATCAGATAGTATCAATGTACCACTGGTAATTTTAAATATGCGTTTAGATTCTGCACTTCAGCTGTCTTTTAAGCTGGTGATGGTTTCCTGAGCTTTTACATCACACTACTTAGAAAATCATTATAAAAGGGTGTCAATGTCAATATTGTCACTCCCGTATAGGAACTCATAAATTGCTGTCGCCATATTATCTTCAGGAAATTCTTTTGCTGCCCTGTTGTCAGATGCCAGGTTGTCTTCAGTAAAGTCTTCAGAGCTGTTATACCTTTCCCTGACGTCTTTCATGATGCAGGCTTCCAGTTTCTTATGCTGTGTAAATAAAGCAATATACTTAAATTTCTATTTTTGTGTACATACAATATTTATAGGTTTATTAAACCTATTCTTTACCTTGTAGCAACGGAAGAAAAACATTGGGCGAACCATTTCTTGAATAAATTTATCCTTTCTGTCATCAGGAACACATTGCTAAAAATAAAAATAATTATTAATTATTAAAGAAGTTGGGAAAAATCTTTTACTCACAAAATAAAAAAAAAAAGTTTGTGGCTTAACATCTCTTTTGTTGGTCTCTTATCTGTTTTTTAACCCCTCAAAACTTTAATTTTGTTCTGTTGATCTCCATCCAAGTTACATCCATGACGCTGAGAAGCCGGTTTTACATGCATAAACCCCTACAGAATTAATTGAACCCTCCCTGTTCTCATAGTTTGAGCATATCTTTTATGTAAATTTATCCTTATAGAAATTTTGTTAACACTAATAGCTTCACTACAGGTATTTAATTTTTGGATTTTGTCTACAATATTACAAAAAGTAACATGTTTTAAAGCCTCAGAGATAGAAGCCACCAAATTTAAAAAAAAAAACGAAATAATATAAAATAGAAAGTTGGTAGACATTATTTCAATGATTTGTTGCTGATCGAAATTCCTGATTTTATTTGGTTGGTTTGGTTACTTCACTGATTTAAAAGATATTTCCTCTTTCCTAAAGAAGATAAATGTATTATTTTTGCTCTTTCCGTTTAACAACAATCAATATGGAATGTGAACTTACGGTTATGGTTGTGGACATAAAATAATCTAGTCTTACTATTATTATTATATAAATAATTTAATAATAGTGTTTTACTAAGCTTAGCACACACAAATGATCAACTTTAATAATTAAATGCATATGAGTTGTTAATATCAACATTTTGTGAAAAAGATTTCATTAAAATGCCTGATTTTTTTTTAGGTTTCAAATGGAAGTATTTATGTTGTACACCATGTACCTATGGTAATATTTGATCATTCGATATTGGAAATCCCTATTTCAATTGAAAACATTGGTTCCTACTTAGGGTAAGATTAAAGAATATTTTTAGCATTAAATTTTTCTATTTTTCTATTAGCGTGAAGGTGCTCAAACAGTAATTTTGAATTGTTCCATATTGCATTAATATTAGTATATTAATATATTGCAAAGTTTATAGCATTAGATTTCTTTTTCATTTTAATTGCAATGTATAATTTGAAAATGCAATAAAAATTCTATCGTAAAAACTACACCAGGTATATTTTTATTGATTTTATCTGTGAAATGATAGTTATTCTTATAGTGGCAACATTTATTTTTTATTTTTATTTTTTTACCATGTTTTTTATTTATCTAATTAAATTTAAGCTATAGTAAGAACATTGTAATTATTTAATTTTAAGAACTTTGATTGTATAAAATTACTATAAAAATAATGAATTACCGAAAACTGTCGACAAAATTCAACTCCTTCTGCCATATCTTTTTTCAATTCTTCAGCAACTGGAAGTCTTCCTATTCTGTCTATCATACGTCCATAATCAGGTTCTAAATTTGCATCGAGCTGTAAATAACAATTAATTATTCATTATATTTCTGATACTTATAATTTCTTACATTAACTGAGACTGATCTTATTTCTATCATTATATAAAACATGTCTTTTAAGGCATTTATCATTAAATTAATTATAAAATTTTTAAGCGTAATAGGTACAATTCCGTTTCTCCAGTTTTATTAAATTAGTACTGGAGTGCATTATTAGAAAAGTAATTCATACTGAAAAATATTTAATTCTAGGTAGTAAAATATCTGTGCTTGGCTATGCTGATGATTTGGTGTGAGGATTAAAAACAAAATCCGGTAAAGAATTGAGCCTTTGCATAAATACGAATAGAATATATTGTTAGTAGTTGAAATAGTAATATGGATATAAGAGAGATTGTGTTTAAGCAATTAAAAATGAAAGAATCAGGATTCTACAATAACTCACAGAAATGAAATTCTAGAGGAAATAAAAGCAAGGTTAAAGGCGGGCTTATCGAACCCCTTGGTTTATGATTATTATTAAGATTAACAATGTTTAGCAGTTTCACATTTTTTTTTTAAGTTTATTTAATTATAAAATATTTCTACTAAATCATACCATAATATCACATTTGATATAATTTTCTTGCATTATTCAACTGTTTATAAATTCTTAAATCCTTTATTAATATTAATTATTAAATAAGCGATTCAATTAATCACTTACATAGCCCAGTTCCTGCATGACGCATGTTACATTTCGAATTCTTCCTGACACACGATTGGTTAATGTTTCCAGTTGTCCTCTTACATCTAAATCTCTCTGAAAGAAAGAAAAAATTATATTCAATAATAATAATCAAATTACATTTGACTAAGAAGTTAAGATTGCATATATATATATTTTTTTTTATCATTAATGCACTATAATTTAAATCATAAACTATCAAAGTATTATGATTATACTGAGATAAGATGACTAAGATTATTTGTGTGTATTTATATTTCTACTTAGTCTTAGTACAATTTTTTTTTTCATATTAATTGGTTTTTAAAATATTTCGTTCCTTTTTAAAGAAAAATCTTTTTTGTTATAAAAAATAAGATATTCAGAGTACTTACGGATGACCGTCCTTGATAATATGTTGGATAAATTCCTGGTTGGTAGATAGGTTGCTGATATGATGGGTATGGGTTCTGCATATACTGTGGTTGAGGTTGATAACCAGGATAGTAGACGTTATGTAGTGGAGGTGCTGGCTGATATGGCTGGTAAGGTCGTATGTGATGTTGCGGTGGCATGTATGGTTGGTGGGGTTGAACGAATGTTTGGGGCTGCAAAATCAATTAAATAATTAAAATAATATGGGGAAAAGCCTCATATTTTCTAATTTTAATTTATCTAAGATTTTCAGAGGAGGATGGACAGTCAAAATAAAATGTTAGTAGCGCAGTATTTAATGTATGCCAAACTTCCGCCATGCATTAATTAGTGCACTTATTTGTTTTATTTGGACCACCTCCCCTCACAGCGAGCAATCATATCCTTGATTATAACTATGATCAAATATATTTCAAAAGTAATTGTAATTCATGTATTGCTTGAATTTTTATTTCAGTATATTGAGATGCATTTTATTATTCACTTTAATTTTAAATGATAAAGTTAAATAACCATTCCTAGAGTCAAATATGAATTATTCTTACTGCTGTCTGCTTGTTGTATCCAGCCATTATTGCCTGCTGCAACTTCTCCAAATCTAAAGTTGGAGGCTGCTTCTGAGATGGATCGCTTTCTTGCAGAGAAACTCCTTCTGATATTCTGTCTTTTAGCTTTTGTTTATGCTGAAATTCTCCACTTGTAGCAGGGATACGTCCATCTAGATGTTGATCCTACAAAGAGAGATGTATCAAAGTCTATTGTAATGATTATTTATCAAGAACAAATTGTCCATTAATTTTAAATTGTACCAAATTTTTATTTCTATCCAATTCTATTAGACTAACTTAGGAACTTAGCACATTATGTTATGAATGAAAAATAATCGGGTAGAAGTGATATTCTATACATATTCTGAAAATATAATTAATAACCAATTAATTTATTATTAAGTCATAGCCAAAAGATACAGAAGAAAAACTCATAACAGTGCCATGGCATACAATTTGCCTTATATTATTTTATTATGGAAATATATTATTTTTGAAAGAAAAACTAATTTTAATCTGGGATACCTAGTTCTCTAAGAATAAGAGAAATGTGCAATAACAGTTACATAAATACAATTACTTGTTATACATTAATGCATTGCTATCAAGTAATTACCTAAATTATAAAATGAAATATACATATAAAACAAAGTATTGAAATTGCATATAGATAAATATATTCATATATACACATTTGCACTGGTGGACATACATCTGTTATTATTTTTACATGTTTGCGGAAGATTGATGATTAAGGAGATAGAGAAGTAATTGGTTTTTAAATGTAGTGAGAGATGAGGTTTTACCTATGGTATTACTTCTCATTTTGTTTTGTAAAACATACCATCAGTAGCATAGGCTGGGGGAGGATGTGGGAGATAAGGAGAATATATCCTCCCGAAATGCACAAAAAAATTTAATTTTCATACCCACCAGCATAAGATTTGTATTTTGAGTAATATTTTTGGTAATTTGAACAATAGTTTTTGATCCAATTTTCATGCTTATCTTAAAATCTTACACACAATTTGACGATTATGTACATTTAGGTGATTATTTGCCTTCTTCATATTAAAACTCTCCCCTCAAAAAAATTTAAATTTCCCCTCCAAAAAAAATTCTGCATACGCCACTGCATAACATTACACTAACAGAGTTTTAACTTTATAAACATTATATATTTTAAACATAGCTATCTTTTAGTTAATTGTTTTCTTTCAGATGTAATTAGTAAATCAAAGGCTATGGTTGTTTTTTGTTTCTTTCTCCAATCGTTTCCTCCAATCCCTCGTTTACAAATTGGTCAACAGTCTTATGTCAATTTTTTTTTTTTCGTTTTTGTTGGCATTTTGTTCAATTGTCAAAAATCTCTCACTGTATGCTTACTCAAAACACTTGTGAACATTTTTCATTGCTCAGAGTCAGGCCAGACGCGGCTCTGCAACAAAAACTATGTCCACACTAAGATTCATATTACCATTCAATCTGAAACGAAAAATGACGGAGGAATTAGCTCTCGCAGGAATGTCTATAGCTCTTTCAGTAATTGTTAATAACGAACGAAAAAAAAGATAAAAATTTGGTGGATTCGCATATCAAACACGAGCCTCATGTATACTTTAAAAATTTCGAAACATGCTTTATCCAAGTTTGTTCCTGTGGTTGCAGAAGACTGCTGTAGTAACTGCTTGCTCGAATTCACTTCCGGATTGGCAACATTTTGTACGAGTCTGTGAATCCCATATCGGTCGGGAACCAAACGATGCAGAAAACCCAAAACACACTGGAAACACAAAATAGTCGATTCAAAGAATTGCAGTAAGCAATAGCCTTAAATACAACTCTATTCCTTCTTTGCCATCGATTATTATGTTTTAAAGAAAACAAAGTCCTTTGTCCAGGATTTTTTTTTTATATGAAATGTTTTTGTATTTTTTGGGGGTATTTTGTCTTCCGTAAATTTCTATTATTATTTGGGGCTTGTGTCCCATAAGAAACTATTTTTTTCATTTGCATTATTGTTGTAGTTGTTTATTTTTTTTTTTTTTACTACTTACGTTGACTATTTATACCCATTAGCTTTAAACTGTTACTGAAAAAATTAAAGGAGTTTCTGTTTTCATCTGTATGCTAATAGAAATTGTTCAAAATAAATCAACACGCACTTTCATTTCTTATGTACTTCGGTTCTTTTTATTTATATATATATATATATATATATATATATATATATATATATATATATATATATATATATATATATATATATATATATATAAAGTTTCATAAGATATTGAACAGAATCTAATTTCCCATTTGGCCTTCTGCATTCGTCTGCATACCCCTTGCATTGATTATTATTGGATTGTTCCCATAATGAAAGTAGACGAGTTCTAGAGCGAACAGAACCATGAAGCGAATAATTCCTGTCCGACAGCAATCTATTAGCTGTCCTACCTTATATTTACGGAAAAGGAAATGTCTCCCAGTTTACGTGGGAACTGTGCTAGGAAAATGGGCTGGGGTTTCTCTAATTCCGGCTTATTCTTCCCAAGAAGTCTGGAACTGATTTCTATTCAACGTCACTGAATAGATCGTAGCGGCCTTCGAAGAACTATTAATATTCAGTATGGTCGGTTCGAAACAGCATTATGCTTTAGATCAGGGCTTTCCAAAAAACTACCCGCCACAGTTTATTTTCAATCTAAGTAAATCATATAAAATAATATGTAAAAGTAAATAATACGTAAAAGATTCTAAGCTGCTGTAGCTATATAGTCCAGCTTCAATAGTCGTCATGTTGACCTTTAATGACAAAAAATAAGAAAAAGAAAAGTTTGTGGATTAAACCGTGGATTGCTTGCCTTGAGATGAAGGGGATCCATCAATATTTGCTCCAAGAATTGGCCATGGAAGATGAATGAAGTTCATTTTTTTTAGGATGGATGAAGATACCTTCAAAGTTCTTGCCCTGAAAATGGGACCTTTTATATAACAGAAAATGACACATTCACGCAACCCAACCAGCATTAAGGAAGGGCTTATGGTTACTCAACGATTTTTAGCCACCGATGAGACCTGTACAAGCTTTCAATTGTAAGTTTCAAGACGTTTGTTTCGGTTTCTATGATTAATATTTCTAACGTCTTATAAGAAATTATATCGTTCTTATTCCGGGATTATGAACTTCGTCACCTCCACTGACCATCTGTATTCTGTCTTGTTCGATAACTAACCATTCCAGGAAATCTTTTATAGAATATTGGACGAAGAACCTAACCCTGCTTTATGTAGTCTTGAGCCAATAAATCTCACCATTTTATTTTTATTTTAACCATGCTAATCTAAGTATTCTATTTAAAAAAAAAATACTTTGTTTATTTTTTTCTGTGAATGTACAAAAAATATGTTTATTATTTGTTTACTGTTGTGAGCAATGACAAAGAACCTGATTGAATATTAGTACATATACACATACATTCATCTCACTTTTCTGAATCTACGTGACTAACAAATGGAAACAAGCATAAACATGAAACGAAAGTACCTATATTTTAATTATATCTACATATGATTCTAATTTGTGCTAGCATACCATACATTTCGAGCTCTTGAAATTCTAAAAGTGTGTATGGTTCTAAACGCTTTTTATTGCATTGGTAGGTCTTAGTAAGTGCTATTCCTTTCAAAGTAATATTATGCATTAGATTGTTGAAATTATTGTAGCTCTCACTAGATCACAGCTGTCGACTTCCGATCGTTCCAGAGATGAACAAACTTCTAAAAGGTCATTGACTTGCGTGGTCGGGACTTTACCTTGTAAGGAGAGGTATTCGTCGGCGAAGGCCGGACTGATAACATCCCTCTTGTTGTACGGCAGCGTGCAGAACATGTTTTTTTAAATAAAAAAAAATTCATAGGATATCGTGTTTAAAAATTTTTCACATTTAAGGAAGATTTTGACTCTTTCTAAATTCAGGAGCCTATCTTTTAATCGATTCACCTCCAAATCTAGAATACAGAACTACGAATACTTCACACCTCGACTTTGAGGATATCAAAAACCCGTTTATTGATTCCAGTAATAATTACCATGAAATGCCAAAGATGTACAGAGCTGCCATACAACAGCATTGGTTAATTCCTTGACCTCGAAAAAAAAACAAAAAACTTATATAGTTATTAAACTAAAATATAAAGGCAGGATAACTCATTGGTAAAGAACTGAACTTCTAATTCCTGAGTCCGGTTTCGAATCCGGCTGATAGGAAATTTATTTTCTGCAATATCAGCCGTGTACTTGGGGTTCAGAGACCCTTCTGGGGTGCACCCATCCTCTGCAGATCCTTCTCTCGGTTTGAGGAAAAACCTGACAGTTTAGCGTGAATACAGACACCCTTATCGGCTCCTGGTATTAACGTTGTTCATGAAAAAGTACGCCCTAGGAAAATACTGTATATTAGAATTTCACGCAGATCTCTGGATCTACCTTTCCAAACCTTTTGTGCTTCATTTTAGTTTTTATTACTTCTTTTTTGTTTTTTATATACTGCGAAGTTACACAAAATATTCAAAATAAAACATTTTGTAATTACTAAACAACAAAAATATATTAATAATGTTCTATTAAACTCTTCCAAGTAACTTTTTCCTAACTTTAATTATTGGAAAGTCTGCGCCAATGACTTTAGTATAGTATAGATATTGTACTAGCCCGCTCGGTTATTCCCACTCCTTGTTTATATGTAATTATTTCATTTTGATAAAATTCCGGGTTTAAATAATCATAATTGTAATGTATGATTCATCTATGCTCTTAATACTTGTTTGACTATTACTAGAACAACTATGATGGAACTGATACTAATTTTATTTCTATTAAGGAACATATTAAATAATCGTCTACCGGAAGTAAGAAATTCAAAAAACAGAATGAAGTATAATTAATTCCATTACCTGAGCCGGTAGCTTGACAGGTGCCTGAACTTGGTGCGGGGAAGGTCCATGGAGCTTGATGGGCGGCGACATGCTGCCTGGAGCGCTGGGCGAGATGCCGGCACACTTGGAGGCGGCAACTTTCATCTCCATTCTCACCTCCTTCACGACGTCCTGGCCAAAGCAGGACTCATAGACCTGCAACATCAATGTCCCATTCTAACATCTTCGTTTACCGTCTCCGGCCGCTACTGGAACGACTCGGAGAAAGTCTTAGAAAGAAATTACTTGAAGGGAAAACCGCTCGCCTTCTTGCTGAAGAAGAATGAAGATGGACGTCATGATTTCAGGTTCTTAATGGGATAATAGGATTTGTTATATGGGAAGGAAAGAAGTGAATAATATGATGGATGTTTTTGTTTTGCTTTCTCTCTCCGGGATCCTTAAAGATAACGGTGTAAAAGAGGAGATCGTAGGACAGGAAATAAGGTCTAACCTTAACATTTACCATTTTTCGGGAAATAATTTTTAATGTTTTAAAGGGTTCTTCTTGGTCTACTCCCTAAATAATTGTAATCGGAATGTTATTTAATTATTTATTTTAATAGTATTATTTCCTATAGATATAAACATTATTAAAGACATATGACCGCGTCGCTAAAGGATTTCTATTACATCCATGTCGTTGACGAATTAATTAGTGCGGCTTGAAGCGTTTTTGCCTATACACCTATTTTGTGCCGTGGAGGTTCTTTCATGAGTTAATAGATTGCTATGTTTCTGCATGATAGATATATTTAAATTGCAGGATGAAATGGCTTTCTCTTAGATTTATTTTTCATCGTACTGTTTAAAAATGACAAAAATAAAATTCTAATGAACCTACATTTGACAGATTTAATAAATGAGCAGCTAAGTTTAACATAGTGAACCAGCTACTCGAGATTCGGATGAATGCAAGCCTAACAATGCACGCTAAAGTTCAAGTAACAGGAAATCAAGAGGTGAGAAAATCACTTTGTGCCGCCTCCGAATAGAGAGGAAGAATTTTCCCACGGATATCTGTTGCCTGGTCAAAAGAGCACCCTCTGTGTCAGACGCAGTGACCATACGAATTCCTTGCCCCGCCCACCGCCTCTTCTTTACTGCAGAAGCTTCCGATGCCAGCGACCCTCCGGTGTGCCATTGAATGAAGAGAAAATCGATTTAGCTCAACGATTTTTCAACATCATTAGCAATGAAATTAGCAATGAATTTCAAATTGCGTTAGAGGTGATACAAAGTATCGCATTCTATTCAATTTTCTCTCACACTCCCTTAATTGTATACTTTTAAAGCATTCCTACTTTATATTTTATATGCATATTGCATCCTACTTTTGCACATTTTAGAAATAATTATCTTTGATTATTTTTCGGTAAATAATTTTTTAATAACATAATACTGTATATTTTATGTTAATTTGCAATGCTAATTTAAAGAAATTGAATTACTTAATTATTCTATCTATTTTTATAGTGTCTCAGAAAAATAATAATTACTCTGAAAATCTATTGAATATTCCTCCTTCCCCATTTCTACCTTTATTTCACTTGATTTTGATTTTAGCTAATTTTAAATTTTAACTAATTAATTCGTATAAGGTTTCTCACAAACCAGAGCATGGTGCGTAAATAATTTTTATTGTAAGTCTTTTAATCCCTAAGAATATTTATAATTAACAGAAAATGTTACAGTTTAGCTACCGAATCATAGAAAAAAAATTAAACGTAGTTTAGTTAATTAACTCTTCGAAAAATTGAATAAATATACTTTAAAAGATACTAACAGCAAAGAGTAGCCCTTTTCTGAATGGCAGTGCAACACTTAACACCTTAAAAATGCATACGGAGAAGTATTAAAGTTATTACTAAAACGTTTGAAATTTTTATTATCTCGTAATTTTTCGGGATGATTTCTTTGATGCTATTGAAATTTTAAACTCATATCATGTGTCATAAATAAATAATTACTTATAAATTGGATGGTTATATATTTTTATGAAATAAGGCGGGGTTAAAAAAAATGGTCTGAAATATAACAGTGACTATTTTTGATTTGAATACCAAAATAGACATTTGCTCCAATTATAAATAGAAATAGAAATTTCTATTCATCGAAATGCCTACTGTAATGACAGCGCTTGGAGAAATACGTTTAAATATTATTTTTAGCAATAATTAATTGAACTTTCTATATGTTCAATTAATAATCAAAACAACTATGTTTGGGAGTTTTGTTAGCGAGCATTAGCTAATAACAAAACTTAATTTTATTTTTTTAATTTAAAATAGTTACAGCATTATACTGTAATACTTTCTTGATACGAATGAGAGCATGAAATATTTCATCTGTCAATGACCGATGATTCTGCGATTCGTTTCTAAAAAAAAAAAAATCGATAGGATACCGTTTCCTGAAGCTTATCCGCTTTTGCGATCTCTACACGAGCCATTTTTTTTTTTATCTGACATTATAATCGCGGCAATACCATCCCGGTCGAATGGAAGGCGAGCTTTGTTCCCCTCTCCGAGAACAATGGTACCGGACGGTCTTCCGCCATTGAAAAAAATCCTAAAAGCTCTGGAAACGACATGACCTTGAGAAGGAAAGTGGTCCTCTGAGCCGGATTACCAACTGGAACGGTATTCCTCTGTTAGAGCTTCCTCCGTTTCATCACTCCCAAATTATAATTATATAATTAATTTAACAATATATATTTCAATCATAACTTGAAATATTGAAATGGTGATTACACTATTTAATGAAAAAAATTATAATGCTTTGTTGAGATACAAATGTACCTTTTAATTATTATAACTCAATTATAATAATCTATTAATATACGTTAATATACCTTCATCATCGCATATTTCTTGAGGAATTTATCATCTCCAGAGAAAGCTGATGTCTGGTAGATGCCAAACAGCACCAAGAACGCGGTAGATATCTTCATTTTCCTGCGAACAAAAATATAATCATTATTATAAATAAAATGCTATTAGTAGTGGTTATTATTTAACGTTAAGAAATGTTAGTTTTTATTTATATGTTTTACTGGTAGCCCACTCTGACTGTTATCCTGTATGGCAAGCCATATCTCTCGCTTGCTGTCTTAAGTGGAATTCACAAACCATAAACGTAAATAAAACGTATTTTTTTTACTCTCTCCTCTTTTTTCATCTATTGGCTTTAGGCATCGTTTGGATCTTCTGCGGCCTTAACCTACCACTTTCTATCCTGTGTTTTTTTTTTTTCGAATTTCTGCATTTAGCTGCGTATTATCTCAGTTAGGTTTTAGCAGTGGCGGATTTACGCACAAGCAGACTAGGCACTTGTCTGGGTCGGCAAAAGATGAGTGAAATTATATATATTTAAATTCATACGAATTTGTGAACATAAAAAACAGCTCAATTAAGCATATAAATTATCTACGATTAGTTTTCATATATTGAAAACTAATAATAAATAAACTAATATATATATGTATATACACACATGTATAGCGGCTGGAGGGGACGGCGGCATTATCTGCCATGTCTGTGACTCCTGGATTTTAGATCTCCTGCCAACTGCTGAATCATTCATAAGACGCCCCCTGGTTGTGAAGAGGGAGCTTCGAGCTATTCGTATTCTTCGCCCGTCTTATCCTTAACTGCGTATCATGACCTAGTCACTGATGAGATTCTTTTAAATGATTGCCCAATTTATTTATTTTAGAGTTATATAAACATACGAAATATAGTTTATATATAGACATCTAAAAATATATCAACTAAATAGAACAAAATAAACAAGATAGGTAGGTAGTCTATAGGCTCGGTAGGTAATCTCGATTGATTCAATTTTGAATAACTAAGTTTTTTTTCGTGTTTATGTTTGAGTTATATACGTTTTAATTACTTAGAAAATCATGGACTAAAGAAAATGCTTTTTTCTGTTATCTTTGATTTCTGGTCGACTCCTTAGGCGGTGTTACAGTCTATTGCAGTGCTATGAGATCTATCATATTATTTGATACCCATTGCAGAGTTTTGAATTTCAGCAGCTTATTGAAAACATAACAATGGAATATTACGAATATATTCGTAATATTTCAAAGAACATTACGGATTTTTTTTTTAAAAATATGTCCGTTTGAGACTATATTTGAGCTTTCATAGGCGAAAAAAGAATTTAGGCAATTTCTCAAACTCTTGGTTATAAACCACTGGTTCATAAATTATAAATGATACGAGTCGTTTAAATATATGACTCGTGTCATTTATGATTTATGAACCAGTGGTTTATAACCAAGAGTTTGAGAAATTGCCTAAATTCTTTTTTCGCCTATGAAAGCTCAAATCTAGTCTCAAACGGACATATTTTTAAAAAATATTTCAGTAATGTTCATGATATAGCATCTTCTAAGGTTAAGAAGGCACTAGGCATATCATACAATCACAAAATTTGACCGTAATTTCTCTGTGGCGAACATAGTAAAAATATCGAATGTTGAAATAGCCGAAGATAGGAGTGTGCAAGAAATCAAAAATTTTTGTAGCATTTATTAGACGGTGGTAAATGGTAAATCAGTTAATGTTTTATAAAATAGCACGGTTAAGAAAAAACCTAGAATCTCCTCCTCCCCTCCCTTTTTTCTCTACAGAATTCATCATCACCAATGCATTCTTAGCTCCTCGTTAAACCTCGACAACAAATTGAGAATTACGCCTATTGACAAAGTAGCGGTACCTGTACTGTGGTTAATCGGAGACCTTAACGGCGCTTCAAACCGCCTTAAAAAGGAAGACAAAAAAATTGAAAAGGTTTTGGCTGCTCAAGCGTTACGCTGCTGAGATGAGGTCCCTCAACCACAGGTCTTCAGCGGAAATCCTCGTCGGTCCACTAAAGTTGTAGTTATTTTATGTAAAAAAACTATAATATGACAGTCTGGTTGCAGAAAGTTGACTTATTAAGCTAAAACTTTTTTGAGAACTTTAAAAATCTTACAAAAATGGGATAATGTTATGCACGGTTAGGTTCCAACAAGCATTTTAATCATCAAACGGCCTATTAATATCAGCCTATTTTCTTTGTGAATATATTAGAAATATTTATCTAGTCCAAAGATTTTTTATTTGTATTTACCAAATTGTTTTTCGACTGGGATTTCGCGTCTGACAAATCGAATTTGTGAAATTCTTTGAAGTTTATTATTAATCCAGGCTATTATGTTCCTACCGCTACTAGGTAAGGAAAGTATTGTAATCGGGTGAAATTTTTGGTATACATTTCAGGCAATATCGCAGACCTTGCGGGGCCTCGGGCGATACGATACTGTGGAGCACTTTTGGTTAGAACGGAGAGGTGACAGGAGCTATGGAATACCTTCCATGAGAAGGGGGAGTGAGGTCCGGAGTCTCCCAAAACTATAAATCTATCTATAATGCATTAGTTGAATAATTACTAGTTGACCGTAAAAATTATAATGAAGGAACAAGATGGTCTGGGAGGCGGTCAAAAATTTATTAAAAACTAACATTTCGGCCCACTTTGCAGGTCTTCATCAGGGCTAAATAAACAAGATACGAAAAATAAAATAATGTGTTAGTCATTTATTTCATTTTTCTTTGGCGCGATCGCCTTGGATGATCGCCTCCTTTAGCCCCCTTGAATTCGCGCCTGGTTTCAGGCCCCTCTGAGTCCAAAAAACGCATTTTCGACCATTTTTCTGTCGGCCTGTGTCTATCCAGCACATAATCTCTTGATCAAGTGGATCGATTTTGTTGCTTATTTTTTTTTTTTTTTTGTAGAGTTTTGTCACTTGATGCCTGTATACCAAATCAGGCACTTGGTTGGCAATAGAGGGTGCCCAAAATCCGACAAATGTTTTTTTCAATAGACTGTAGCGCCAAAACGGCTCTGGTGATTTTGATGAAACTTGTCTGTCTTCTCTTTGTAGCCGTTTAACTTTTCATTTTTTTAGTACGAAAAAGTTGGAAGAAAAGTTATAAAGAAAAGTAAACTTTAAGCATAACTCCAAAATTATATATTTCATAGTGAAATGGGTAAGAGCCATTTGAAAGGCAATTATATTCCCTACAAAACAAAAAAATAAATTTAAAAATATTATGTGTATGTTTTCATGGAACACCAGATATTTTTTGTTGTTCTCAAATAAAAATTTAATATAAAATTATACCTCTGTTATCCTTGAATTTCCCGATAGAAAATGTTTCGAATGATTAATTGATTTATATACTTATGTAAAGACGTTTCCTAAATTCATTAATTAAAGTTTCTATACAGGCTGCGAAAAGTAGCATTTCACCAAAGTAGCAATAAAGCTAAATTTTATATGAGATTGAAGCGCATTCATTGTCAATGAATTAATAGCGTTATTTTCAATAAAAATGAGATTTTCATTTTTTATTTGCTGATCCCATTTTTTGTAATTTGATTAATTCCAATTCATTTTTTTATTTTTGTGCTGTTTGGAACGTGAATAAAATATGGTATCACTTTAAAATTATCATATGAACAGATGGTTTGATGGTCCTGTTGGATGACCAGTCCTTTGCTGCCTTAATTGAAGAACGTCATTTTTTTTTAATAAAATAAAAAAAATGAATTAATGGTACTTTAAATTGACTCTAGCACATTCAAAATCGGCCTACGGTTTAAATTACTTATTTTTTAAAAATATTTTTATTATTTTATATTTTCTTTTCTTTATTTAAAATTAATCTTAAAATAGATGATCAGTACGGTGTTTTTAGCAACTCATGTCTACTGGGCTATTAATAATAATACAATTAAATAATTTAATTAATCATGATTATTATGGCAATTACGAATAATACTTAATGCACTTGCTTACAAAAAATTTACCTATTCAATTAAGGTAAACAGTTAAGAAGAATTTTGTTAGACTATGATTCGTACTTTATAAAACTCTGAAACGTTTTAGTTTGAAATTTTCAAGTTATTGATTTGCACATTGACATTTGGACTTTATTTTTTGTTTGTTTATTATTTTCAATTATTAACCTTCGTAATATAATAAAATTTGGTGGCATGCTCATTTATGGGGATTTATTTCAAATCTATTTTGGTCGGAGCTACCCACTATGGAAATTTGAAGTAAATAGTAAAATCCCCATAGATGGCAGCTCTGCGATAAAATAAATGTGAAATATATCCCCATTTATGCATTTACCCTGACTTACCTTATATCTACAATTATTTTTTTTAAAATTCAGTGGGTGTTAAAGCGGTCTGTTTAAAAAACAGAGCGCATGCTCCCTGTACCTTAAAAATCCGTTAGAAACGGTTTTCTATTTTTGTGTGTCATGGCATTGAAATTTTTGCTTATGTTAAAATATTGGGTCTTGTATATATATATATATATATATATATATATATATATATATATATATATATATTATTTATTTTACAAATTATTCCGAATAAGTAAGGATAAAACAAATAGGGTTAGCAAATAGCATTAGGAATGAATGGCTTTGATTTCAGTTCACTTGTAAGAAGAGTGCCAAAAAACGATTTTTTTTTTGTTATTTATATATCTTTTAGAATAAATGTCACTTTTTTAGTTTCAATATTTTCGGTATTATAAAATTATTGTTAGTTTAGCTGTTATAAGTTCACTAGTCAAGCGTAAAGACTTCCTTCTAACTGTGATCAGAGAGTAAAGATAATAATAATAATAATGAATTATTTTTAATGTTGTAATAATATTCGTATGCTAGTTAAATGACCAAAGTATCAATATTTTGCTTCTGTATGAATAAATTAATACGTCATTATTTATGTACTTTCACATTTAATTAAATATTTTGAGTTGATTTTATTGTTTAGTGAAAAAATGTTATGTTTCTTTATTACATTTAAGCTCTAAAGTAGCTTGTACTGTTTTTAAAAAATAAAAAACTGCCACAATTTTATTTATGATTAATGTTTAAATGATCAAAAAATAAAGATTTAAAACAAAAAAAAATAAGTTGTTAATGTTTTATCAATGAGTTGAACGGCAACAATAAGTCTAAACGGGCTTACTTCAAACGCTTCTCTTGTAAAATTTTTGTAAAATGAACGATTTATGTATAAACTGGTATAAACAAATTTTCCATTTCAATTAACATTTTTGTTTGTTTATATTTAGTATAAATAACCATGTAAGTTAATAATAACCTCATAATCCCGTTCAGAGTAATCAGTTAGTAAATGACTCTTGATAGAGCCGGTTATTAAAGTCGAGCTGTTAGTGAAGACCTATCTCCTCTCGTGCGGCAGTAAAATATTTCCCGTACAAACGTCTCCTAATGGGAATGATTCCCTGCTTTCCAGCGATTTGTATGGGAATGGAGGTATCCTAAGTGGTCTATCAAGAAGAAACTAGGTTCATGGAGGGTGATTAACTATCTACTGGTACTTTCCCACTGGAAATGATTTACATGAGGAAGCGACTTGCTGTTATAAATGAAGGTACAGTCCTGTCATAAAGTTGCGCTATTAACTAATCATTGTTATATCCCGGAAAGCCGTAGAGGAGGTAAGGAATAAAATAAGATGAGTGTGAGATACCGTTAGCTTCTTATACCGGTTCTTTTTTATTATTTTGTTTTTTTCACATCTGTTAAATTCAAATATTTTTTTTAAAATGTAAAAACTGCTTTCGGATCATTTATAGCAATTAATTAAATAGTTAATAACCTAAAACACACGCGTATTATATTGATATAAGATTCTAAGTCGGAGAATCACCCAATCTGATTAAATAAATAAAAAGAACTCAATGAAAGGTTTTAGCGATAATGACGATGTGCTTCTGGAAGAGTTTGTGAATTAGTAAAGTTAAATGTAAAATTGTTAAAAATTTTGGTAGTCATACAATGATAAAACATTATTTGTTGTGATTTCATTACAAATATATGACGATTATTACTGAATTGGTATTATAATAATAGCCATTAATAAAATAAGTTTAAAGTTGAGTTACACACCTTCAATCCTTAAAAAAAAATTATTCCTATACAAATCAATGGTTAAAATTTAAACAGGCATTCTCCAGTCTTGTTATTGAACTTATAATACCGTGTGCGTTTCTGTCCTTGCGATAAAAATGAAAAAATAAAAATAAATTTAAACTAGGATGTTAGGTGCAAGAGGAGTTGGCCCCTATCCCGAGCAGTCCCAATGAAAAACACGAGCAGTTACGATTGGAATAACGGTTGGCAGTCGCTCCCAGCCGCTACAGTTGGCAGTTCCATCGAAAATGTACTTTTACACGCCCATTTCATTCGTCGAGATGATATTACTTCGATTATATTAACAGGGTACATCTTCCGGGATTTCGAGTTGCGTAGTCTTCTGAACTCCCCAGTGGACACATCCTTTTTCGCTCCAAATATTTTGCATAAGAATTTTCGAAATTAAGGCGTTGTTCTTCCTTCTATGTTAGCGGTGACGTTTCGCTTAATGAACAATTGGAAGAGTGACAGTTTTATAAATTCTAACTTTGAGGTTTCTGGAAAGTAGTTTCGAGTTGACAATTAGTAATTTTACATCTGAGAATGGCATATTCTAGTACTTTATTAAATGAAATAGGAGAAAGAAAATTTGATTTAAAGCTAAACGAACATCAAAGTTTTAAAAATTAAAATTCCCGAATCGAACTTTATTATATCTTCCGATCATGCTCATCCTTCCTTGATTAACTAACTTCTTATCCCCCTTGGTAATATATTTGTATATATATATATATATATATATATATATATATATATATATATATATATATATATATATATACGAGTACATAGTAGAACTCCATATTTCGAACTTTTTTCGGGAACCTTTTAGAAAAAAATATTCTTTGTATGGAATAAAATTTCTATATATCGAACAAAAAATTCCAATTGATAATTAAATTAGAAAAAAAAATTATTCATTGGTTTGCAAAGCCATGAAAATTCAGGGAAGGTCTTGTTTCAAAAGAAGCACAGGAATAGTAGGTGCCTAAATTCTCTGAATCTCTTTCTTAACATAGAGAGAAATTTTCATTTTAAATTCAGTTCAATTTTGCCTCTTTTGTTATGAACATTCCTCCTAAAGATGACTTGGATGACGAATTATACATAAAAAAGACAGTAGGAGCTATTTAGCGCGAAAACAAAAATAAATTAATTTTTATGTATATTTGCATATTTTTAATACATGTCTTAGGAAGACTAGTAATATTATTCTTAATAATAGTTAATAAAAAAAAAAAGCCTTCCAGTTACAGATTTTTTCTATTCTATCGGGAATCAGCCAGGTGGAAACAAGAACAACAAACTAAACAAGTTATTTTTTGTTTTGTTTTGTTTTTTATCATACCAGCCAACTTTTTATCTTTTTATCAAACAATTTTTTATAACGCCTTTTCTACTTGTTATTAAACTGCGAAGAATAATTGATTTGATTTTAATCAAAAGTAATTTATTGAAATTCACTTACTTCATGTATATTTCAAAAACCATTAAGCAAATTAGCTATATTTCATTTTTATACTTTTGGTTTATTATTTTCAATGTTGAACTTTTGTAATCGACCAAGAAAAATTAACCCCCTCATTTGATTTGAGGATTTACGTTCAACATAAATCGAGAGAATCCAAAAATCGAGTTAGCAAAATCCGTCCGCGCCCTTTCTCCGAGACTAAACCGGTAAATTTCCTGTCATATTACGATTAATAGGTGCATTCACTGCAGAAAGAAATGTGCTTAGTTGTAAATTTTCAATGCCTGACTTTGAGATAGATAAAAGTGAAATATGTCTCTGAAATTACACCATTTACATCGCATTAAATTAAACGAAGAACAGTTTCCCTTTTCTTTGAAAAAAATATTCAAATCTTCAAATAAGTGATTTTATTATCACTTACCGCCTAAAATGTGTGTCAACCTTTTTTTTTTTTTTCACTTTGCTCTTACATTTTCTTATGAAAAGTGGAAGTTGTAAAGTGTGACGTTATTGAAAACCTCTCCATGAAATTGACGTCTCTTCTTCATCGGAGAAAGCAAAAGTCGTTTACTGGAGTGACAAGTACATAATTGAACCTTACCGCTTTCAAACCGCTCCTATTTAAAAATATTAATTTTTTAAAATTATTTTGAGGCAATCAATTGTTATCATGTTTGAGATATATTTTTATGCATTTTTTTTCTTTTTTTTTTGTATGGAACGATGTATATTCAACTGTTCTATTGATTCTAAAAATAAAGAATTTCTTAACTTGAAGGAGGTCGTTATTAGAAACAAGAAGTTTATTCAATTTATAAATTCTATATTAAATTGAATAAACTCTTCTTTTTTTTTTTCTTTTGCTAATGTTTGTGATCTTATAGAAGACAATCAATTGAATTCATTTTGTAAATATTTTTTCATTTTTTTTTTAAATTAAGATTTTTTGTTCTATATATAGATAGTTATTGAATAAAGCTTTAAATTTTTTAAAAATTATTTCGAGGCATCCAGTTATTAATATTCTAAATATAGAGAATTACTTAAGTGTAAGGATACCATTAAGTATACCAATAAGTAAGTTATTATTAACTAGAAGTCCATTCAGTTTATAAATTCTTTGTTGGGCTCACTCAGCCCTGCACCGAACCCCAAATTCTAACTTTACAAAATATTTCAGGTTTCATGACTTTTTCTTTTTCTTTACTAATGTTTTTGAATCTACAGAAGACAGTCAATTTAATTAATTGTGTAAGTACTTTAAAAAGAAAAAATGTTTAAGTAATAGTTACCAGATAAAACATTTACGGATAATAAATGTCTCAATTTAGAAAGCTTTTTTTACAAAAAATAATAACGGAATAAAAAATTAAACCGCAGATTTTTATTTAAATATAGTTATTTTGTAAAAAAAAAAGTTTCCAATTTTTAAAGTAATATTATGTATAACTTATTTGTATAAACCAAGTAGTAATAGTAGTATAAAATCAAATTAAAATAATTTATATATATTTTTCCAAAATATATCAACATATCATAAACATGTCATTAAACCAGCAGTCGAATTTGATTTTTCTAGGCTATCTATACTGACGTGTGTGCATATAGGTATAATATTTTTCATTAGGAGAATATTTAGTTCATTTTAATGATATGAACTATAAATAATTATGTAAATATTTAGTTTATTTGAACATTGGTGAATATTTATTGTTCAACAAATAAGCATTAAACAATATTAATCACTTTGATTTCTGGTGACTGCAAAGAACCGGTAAATTAGCCTTGGGACTATTTTACGCATTTCGCATTCGCAAACGTTTCTTAATTAATTAATAATACGACATTAATTTCACGGTGTTTAGATTAATTACATTTACAGTTATTTACTTAATATAGTAATTTTTTACACATGATTGAACAATATCCTTTTCAAACCATTCGTATTTAAAACTTTAATTATTTTGAGAATGTATTATAATGAAATGTCGGATGTGATTGGTTGGAACGATATCTGTTGAATTGATACAATTTTGAAATTTTAATACTTTTGTAAGGAACTTATTATACTTAACAAGTGATGTTATTCAAGGACTAATATGTATTTAATTTATATATATTTAATCAAATATAAAAACATAGTTCATAAAATAAAGAAATCAATTCCATGTTATTTAGGTATACTACCTTTCTGAACGTTCTTTGATAAAATTTCAAATTGAGTTTAATAACAATTAATATTTTTGAATTTACAGAGCTTAAGAGCTAAATAGTACATATCGCATTTGTGCCGTTTTATTTTCCTAAGATTTTTAGATTTTTTTGTTATATTAATTTAAAGATAAAATTTTATTTGGTATTGTTTGTTATTTGATTAACAAATAACAAGTGGCAAATTGGAAAACTATTAAGTGGAATCATTCAAAAACTACTTTACGATAGAAACTTAAATATTTTTGCACTAAAATATTGTAAAAAAAAATTCTGATTTTGATTTATTTTTTCACTTTTAACGCATAATTAACTCCATGCCATTGAATAGATAATTTTGTTTTATATCAATTTTCCATAAATTTCAAAGCTAATTTTAATTTAAATATTTGTCTTATGAAAATAATTTTAAATTTTCGAACTTTTTTGGTTAAGATCCTAGTATATTTAAAAGCGATATTATAATTGCACTAGAATTAAGTATTTAAAAAAAATACTTGAGATTTGATTGAATTTTTTTTCGTATTTTATTGAAACTATAATTTATCAATTTATTATGAGATAAAATAAATGTTAAAAAGTTGCGCTTCTTCTTGAGATATTTTACTAATATTACATTTCACGTCTTCTCAAGGTTTTCTCATATTACTGTCGATATCACTCACCTCTTTGCACTTAGATCCAGCCACTGGAAGAGCGAGGAGCACTGGAGCCAGACTGAAGCAAGGGTTGCGCTGGAGGGGGTTATATACTGTAGCTGCTGGTGGGGTTGGCGGCGTTCCACTTTTGTATTCACCTCCTCTCCTCTCCCAATTACCAATTAATGTTAATTAATTACTCGAATTAACCAAATAATTTTGAGTTTACCTACATCCTACCAAAAAACTCCTTGATGTAAACTGTCCAAGAATATACTGGAAAATCAACAGCAGTCTTTTAAACTTTGAATAAAAAATGGCACCAACACGCTCTTCACGTCATTTATTCTTGAAACCCTGAGAATTCTTAATTAAAATTTTTTTTTTAATGGTATGAGCATTGATTACTACGATATTCCTCCACTACTTCTTCTTTGACTCCAGACCGTTAGTCTTTACATTGTTGATACATTGAATGGAACTGCAGAAGAATAACGTGCGATACCGGGATCAATTTTTCCCTTAAAAAAATAATAAAAACAAACTATAACTTTTGTGCTAACTTATAACTGGCTTCCATAAAACGCGAGTAAAACTTTGTGATTAGAATTTATGCAACATGGTAAACAGCCTTCTATAACGCGTGATAGTCTAGTGCATTTTGGTTTATTCAATGGATGGATATCATTTTTTTTTTATTAATTGAATTTCTTACATCTAAAAGTAAAAAGTTTGCCCATTAAAAATTTCCGCTTCTTTTTTCTTTTTTTTTTTTTTAATTTATTGTTCACGCTTTGAAAATGATTCAATTCATTCCTAGAATATACAACAGATATGGTAAATGGCCTTGAAAAATAATAACTATTTTAGACATTGAACTATTTCAATAACCACAAGTTTATTTTATTCAAGAAAAACCTAAAATATTCTCTAATTTTTCATCCAATGCGAAAATCTTGAAAACTACCACTTTCGAGAAAAACATTACGAATAGTTTATTTTTAAGTAAAGTAAATTTGCTAAAAGTTGAGTCCTAATAGAGCTCTTTCGTTTACTAGTCCCCGAGATAAAGTTTTTCAAAACATCAATTTTTATTTCCAAATACCGAAAAATCACCGTTGTTTTTAAAATTTATTTTGGCAAGTATCATTACAAACCGCTCTTCCTAAGATGATACTCATTGTAAACTTCTTTATGGTGCATTTAATTAGCTCCAATTTTTCTTATGATACGACTCAGTTGCAAATTCCAAAATCGTGTAAAATGTGTTTTTTGAAATAGCTAATCTCGGAAACTGTTAGACGTATAGAAGTCTATTATTACCACTCACATTGGAGGTAGTTAAATGCCTCTTAAAACAGTTATTATGATTATCTTTTTAGTAAGAACAGTTTCCAAGGTATTTGCCAAAATGAAGTTACAAAGTGGTGATTTTTTTTTTCCCTTTTTTTATACTTTGTCTCGGGAACTATTAGACATACAGATGTCCTTTCACCACTCAAATTGGAGCTAGTTAAATGTACCATAAAACAGTTTATAATGATTACCTTCCTGGAAAGAGCAGTTTCCATGATATTTTCCAAAATAAATTAAAAAAATAGTGATTGTACGTTTTTTTTTTTTTTAAATTGTTTGTTTTAAAAACCTTATTCCTGGAACTAGTTAACGTAAAGAGCTCTTTTACAGCTCAAATTTTAGCAAATGTGCTTTACTTTAGAAAAGGTATACATAAAGTTTTTCGCGCGGTTGGTAGTTTTCAAGATATTGAGCACTAAATGAAAATGAGCGAATATTTTAGGGTTTTTTAAAAATAAAATGAACTTTCGATTATTGATATAGTTCAACATGTATTTTTCTAGGACATTTACTATAGCTGCTGTATAGTCTTGGTAAAAATAGATCTATTTTATAGAAGCACAAAAAAAAATGAATTAAAGAAAAAAAAAGCTGGAAACTTGTACTAGAAATAAATGCATTAAAATATGAGATAAATGCAAAATTTTCAGATTTTTTTTTTTTTCAGAAAAGAGAAAATATAAACTTACCAATTTTTATAAATAAACATTAAAGCCAACAGTTTGAAAAAGAGTAAGATTTTGTAAAAAGAAGAATAAAAATGCATATACCCATTTCAAGATATCTGAGAAAAATAATGTTATTCCTTTTAATTTAAATTAAAATATTTCATTAATCGGCATTTATTCGCTATCAGCATATAAGTTACAACGCTCCCGTCTACTTAATATTGGTTATTTAGATATAATAAGTAATAATATTAAGTATTAAGTCTACTTAATATTGGTTATTCGTCTTTTTACTTCCGTGTACGCAGCATAGGAAGTATTGTAATTTCGAAAAATTTTTGTTTTCAGATTTCAATGGAAATATTATTTTTGACCGTCCCTGAACCCATTTTGCGAAGTTTCGTCGTGACGTTTGTATGTACGTCCGTATCACGCATAATTCAAGAACGGTTAACCGTAGAAAGTCTATATTTTGCATTAGGGCTTTTTATTGCATCTAGTTGTGTACCTCCCTTTTTTGTCCCTACATGATCACTGGAAGTGGTAGTTTACTTAAAGATAATTTTAGATATTCATAAAAAATTATATTAAAATATAATGCAAAACTTCTCAAATTTGGTATATAAGACTTATATAAATAACATACTAGATTTTAGTTAAATTTGACAATCCGGAAGTGATATTTTACTTGAAGGTCATTATTGACTTTCATCAAAAATTATAACAAAATATAATGCGAAACTTCTCAAATTTGCTATATAAGACTTTTACGTCAATATAGATAAACTGCTGAATTTTGTTTAATATTGGCCAATCGCAAATGATAATTTACTTATGGTCATAATAAACTTTCATCTAAAATGCAAATGTATATATAAAATACATGTATTCGCATATGTATTTACGCAATGCATTTTAAAAATTGTTTCCATATTTGCGGAATTGCTGCAATTGAATCAGAATCAATTTATTGTTAAATAATTTCAAATGTACGCCGTCAATTTGAAATGTGTCCCCTTTCACGGGATTTCTTACAACACGGAACCGTATCTTTCCAATTTATCTATTGTGGGATCATCCTGTTGACAGAGATGTTGCTACAACAATTTAAAGGCGGGAGGCAAAATCTAAAATTTCCCAATAATTTACGAACTTCCCAACTCTTTTGGATTTGAACTAAATTGTTACGAATATTGACATTTGAAAACAAAAATTTTCATTGTTATTCATACACAAAATTTATCGATAAAATCCCAATTTCTTAACTCAATAGGTATTAGTTTTGAATTTTAGTAAATCTTAGAGTAAAATCTTTAACACAATTTATTCAGTTTGAAGTAGGTCCTCGAATCTCGAATTTCCCAACCTTTTTTGGTTTTCAAATTGTTGCGGAAGGGGAGGAGGCGACACACCCACTCTGATCCTCTTTGAAGATGTCTCTGCGCGGAACGGGAGTCCAGTGTACAACTTAAAAAACCGAAAGTGTCTTGGCTACCATCCAACTATAAGTATTTTAGAAAACAAAAATTCGCAACTTGAGGTGCTTTAAATTACTTTTATTTTTGGTTTTCTTAAAAGTTTTTTTTGTAATTAAAATTCTTCACTGAAAATTATTCGAACTTACGAGGGAAGGGCACAGGCAATGGGTCACCGATTTCAACCAAATTTTTGTGGTGATTCTAAAATCAAAAATATAGGAAACGTGTGTCGGCGTTCGTTCCAATGGATCCTAGGAGCCCATTATTATTTCATATACATTATTTGTGATCCAGAAACAGTAAATTTTAGAGTTATCCAATTTTTTAATAAAATAATTAAATTTTATAGCAATTTCGAGGCTCTATTGAATTATATGTAATGAAAACACTATTACTCTACGGTGTGAAGTATATTAATAGATTTATAAATTAAATATACAATTATTAAAGATTAAATATAAATTTTTTTACTAAAAATTTCTCCAAGGGTCTACCTTTCAAATTATTTTTAAGATTTATAAAAATATCCATAAACTCTTTGAACGATTCAAATCAAATTTGGGTCGTCGGTAAAGATTCTCAACCTACGCGGTTTTCTTTAACTGTGGTCTCCCTCCGTGTTTTAGAATTCTCAAAAAAACTCAAATATGTTTTTATTTTGTAATCACATTCGATCTTCTAGATAACGCAATGGCCTTTTATATTTATGGAAAAAAAGAAACTTCCCTCTTTCCAACGAGTCTAAGAAATCGAAATTGGATAAACTAAAGCGAGATACGGAGCTTCAAATCGAAACGTAATTTCGTGGCTTACGAATTTTTACCCCCTTGAAATTTAATTTGTTTTTGGTTTTCGATGATATTTTCAACATAAAGGTTTTTTGGTGCGCTGAATCAAAATCTGTCATAGTTTGTGTTGTGAAAAAATCTGTAAGGCTATTTTACCAGATAATTTGAACATTTTTTTTTCAATTTATTTGACCAAAAAGCAATAATTTTTTGAAGTTTGTATTTTTCCTTTAATATTAACTGAAAAGCAAATGTTTTAGTGGAAAAACCATTTCGATATCATTTACCAAACAACATAAAAAAAAATAAAGCAGTTTCATGTTTCATGTTTTATTTTTTTTCCTCGGCTCTTAGAGCCCATTGGAGCGAACGCTGATACACGTGTCCTATATTTTTGAATGTAGAATCACCACAAAAAATTTGGTTGAAATCAGTGACCAGTTGAGTATGCCCTCCTCTAGTTAGACGTAAGCCTATAAATTTTGTTAATATATTCTCTTTGTTCTTGTAAGTCTTTCCGCCTTCTCTCAATACCATCGGAGTGGGGAAGGAGATCGGTCCTCCTTTTTTTCTCGATAAAATAAGCTTTATGATGGCAAATTTAATTTTATCGTATAGGTAATGACACCACTTATGACTCCATAAGACTTTTTCTTTGCTCGTTATAAACATTTTCTTTGTTAATTAAACAAATATTTTTTTAACCTGCGCCTCTTGGCATTGTGATCCCCTAGAGAGTGCCATGGAGGGCCTAGTGGTAAATCCGGCTCTGTGTGAAATCATTTCGTAGATTATGATCTGAAGTCGCCTGAGAAAGGAATTGTTTTATTTAGCGTTACGGTTATGCTTCCTTCATATCTTATTGTCATTTTTTTTTTATATTCTGCAAATCATTTTGATTTAATGGAATTAACTTCCGTCGCATAATTCGATAATAATGTAAGTTCATCGAACTCTTCTAATAACCATGGGGATTGTGTTAATTAACAATTTGAATTCTTCGTCTAGCTGCCTGATTGCGTTTGATAAGGTAGCATTCCTCCCAGGGATTGAATTAATATGTATCTTCTATCACCCGCAACATAGTTATAAGTTAATATTCTGCTAAAAATAAATGAGCGTTTTTATTTAAATTTTATAAGTTTATTCAATATTTATAATTTTTCCTAATATATTGGAAGAGTTGTTGTAATATATCAGTAATTTAATATCTTCATTATTAAATAATTTATTGGAAACTTGTCAACATTTTGGAGGTCTGCCCCATCCTCAGGCCTTTACTACAATATAATATTATACAGTCATAAATTATCATTACATTATATTACAAATTATTTTCATATTTTAAGTTAAATCAAATATTAATTGTTTTAGCTTCTATATCATCGTTTTTATTCGTTTCCATTGCTACCATCAATCACTCCTAATTCATCAACACGTATCCAGAGCACTTATATCGTCAATTGTTACTTTATAGTTATTATACGAATGTTTTTATTGTTCGGAGTGTCTCACTCCTAATTCCCCGAAACCTCGGCATTGTTTTCAATAAGTCATTTAATAATGAATATATCCAATTTTCACATTCAATTTTTGATTCATCGTGTTTATTATTTCGGTGATTTATCTTTTATTAGTTTATTTTATCATTATTTTATTTTTTAAAATATTTTGATTAATGACTATGAATTATCCTCATTAGTTAAATTATAGATCTTGCTTTTGTGTTATTTCGAAATTATAAATACTATCAGTATTATTATACCAAACCTTCGGTCTATCTCTTTTTGTATGAGTAGTTCGCTTTAACCTTTTTTACTTCCTTCTACGAAGCATTGTAATCGCGAAAATTTTCGGTTTTCAGATTTCAACGGAAATAACCATTTTGACTAGTTTCGTCGTGGCGTCTGTGCGTACGTACGTTCGTATCTCGCAAAACTCAAAAACCGTTAGCCGTAGAAAGTTGAAATTTTGTATTTAGGATTGTTGTAAAATCTAGTTGTGAACCTCCATTTTTGGTCACTGCTTGATTACCGGAAGTGGTACTTTACTTCAAGGTCATAATTGATTTCCATCAAAAATTATATTAAAATACTTTGCAAAACTTCTCAAATTTGGTATTTACAACTTATATATTGATTTAAATAACATACTAGATTTTGGTCTAAATTGGCAAAACCGGAAGCGGTACTTTACTTGAAGGTCATATTAGACTTTATTAGACATCAAAAATTATATTGAAATATAATGTAAAACATATGTTTCGGTAATAAGGTTTCAAGTGCAATTTGGTTTCCAATCCAATTAAATATTTTTATTAATTACTTGTTTTAAGTGTTAAAATTTAGTGTAAAATACTGGTTTTCCTCCCTATTTGTGTGTGTGTCAATAGATGGATGTCGCGAAGCCGAGTGTTGTTTTTGAGATACTGCGATCTTCGAAAACTAGTAACCAAATTCAGGATCACTTTTTGAGCCACTGATTTATAGTTTAATAGGCGTACAAGGAAGTTATGTGTTGTTCACATCAGATATTTTTTAATTATGCAAAGATATTAGTTTGAAATATTCGTCCACTAGGGAATCACATTAAAAAATGAATTTAGGAAAAAGCTGTTTTATACAATACAATACACAAATAAATTATTGCACAGTGGATTCTGTTTTTTAACATTGCAGTAATCCTGCAATAGGGAGATGGCCTACCATCTCACCACATAACGTGTTTCAAAAAATCAAGTTTACACAGTTATATTTGACAAAAAAAAATATATATATATATATATATATATATATATATATATATATATATATATAAAAAATTGGTACAGTGCGCGCATCACACAACTTTGCATACAACCCTATAATAATTTTCCATTTTTAAAAATAATTTTAGAGATTTCGCATATATACTAACTGAAATATTCTCAGAAGCATGCACTTTTCACTCACAAACGTATAATCAAATATTTTTTTAAAGAATTGTAGTACGATAATGCTGTGCACATATTGGTATGTCAAGCCTCAAATGAATTTTAAAAGTTTCCATTTAGTTCCATGAAACGTTAAGTTTCCATTAAATAATATAACAGCAGAAGTTATTAACTACAACAGAGTGAAGTGAATTGCATAGTTAAACTGATAGGAACAGGATTGAGGCGTTGGGTGAGAAGATCCAGCGGTTCGGTCGCATCCGTCGGCTTTTGGACACACTCGGCTTTCCACCTACGGTCCATTGTCGTAATCCTTATAAGATACGCTGTATGTTTGGTAATACTAATCGGATTAAAATAATTTGTATCCAAACTCATAATCATTGAAAAAATAAAAATCATTGAATTCTGAGATAGCAAGTTGTTGACCATTGGTTGATTTGGCATGGAAGGACCCTTTCTTCATATACTATTTCAAGTAATTCAAAATTATGCAAAATAAAAAGTTTTTCATTCCAAATTCACCAATTGCTATCTTTTTTTGGGGGGGGGGGAGTGGGAGAGAGGGAATTACTTTTTTTATAATCTGAATGAAATCTTTTAAATATTAAAGTCAAAATTTTTACTAATTTAATTTTACTAATTCAACCCTTACCAATTGAATTCAATCCTGCTCGGAACAAAATTGATAATGCTATAATTTATTTGTATTCATTATTTATGCCAATCAACTCAAGAAACAAACGCGATTAACTGGATCCTCTAGGCATAATAATATGCAATAATAATGAAACAAATATAAAAATGCATTAAGATATTTTCAAAATAAAATGTAATGTTTGCTTAATTTCATTTATTAACATTAAATAAATAAGTTGTGTATTTTACTAATTTCTCTGTCGAGAAATAATATTATTTTTATAAATTATTATTATTTATTTTATTTGATTAACACCTTGCCTAATATACCCATAATTAATCATTAAATTATTATTTAATGTATTTTAATATACAAATTTAATGTATTATATAAAAACATCTGTATGATTCAGTTTTCTATTAAAAAAGTATTTCAAAGTTATTTTAAATGCAGTTGGTTTTAAGTACCTATTTCCTGAACTAAATTATCAGCTCTAATGATAATTCATTCTAATCTGAAAATTTTATCTATTTTCTATTACAAAAAATACTTTCAAGTTTTCAAAAACACCAATAAATTCTGCGATAAGTAGTAGTCCAAAATTTCAACTAAATGTTTTAATATTTTATATTTTGCATTATTTTTTCTGCAAACTTTTTATGATTTTGATATTTATCAGCCTTATTAAAAATAGCCCCAAGAATTTTTTCTATCATTGTAGTTTTTGATGAAAAAAAAAGACAAAAGGTTTTAGCAAAAACCTTAAAAATTGAAAACACGAAATTTTATTTTTAAACAAACAAAAAGGTACACTATTTCCTATCTATTTAATTTGCTTACCTGCGTTGAATCTGACGCTGAAGAATTGTATGATCTGAGAATTACAGGAAAGAAGTTATTAAAAAAACACAGTGAAAAATGCTGTTTTTTGATTTATTATTATCAATAATGAACCTTTGCAATCGAACAAGAAAAAATAAATTCGTCTTCCCGTTAAAATTTTGATATTTTGATAACGTTTCGAAATACGTTGAATCCAAAAACCGGATTAAAAATAATCAATCAGTCCGCCGTCCATAGTCCGTGGCCTTTCTCCCAAACTGCTGGAGCGATTTTTTGGAGATTTGGCACCAAAGTCTCTAGATGATCCTTGAAACTCGGCATTAACACTCACTATCTTGTTTCTAAATGACGGCCGATTAAATATTTCATGCGCCCTTATCTCGGACATTTTTGAATATTGAGAAACTGTTTTGAAATCATGATGTCTAAGCTTTTAATTTTTTTTTTTAAAGTATAACTATTCGGATATAATAATTTTATAGCGATAGTGCAATAATTTTCAGCCTTAAATTTTTTATTATTTATTTTATTTTTAACCAAGGTAATGTGGTCATTAGGTATAAAAAAAAAGAGTTTAATTTAGATAGCTCATTTGGAGTGGAAAAAATCATTCTATATAATAAAATTATCACATGGAATTTATAACTGTTTCTTCTGAAAGGCTATATAATAAAGCTTGGCTATTAATGAGTTCATTATAGTAGTTAAGCCTGTTTTTATATCACCCTTAACTGTTCTTCGAATGACTCAAGATAGCTATTAAGGCTGGTATCATGTATGTGATGATTAAAGTGTACTTCAATTATAATGTGTCCTTTTATACGGGTCATTTAACTAACGTCTTGATTAAATTGCTATTTAATGCATACGATGTATAGAAAAGCTGTCATTCGATTGGAGAGTTTAAATCGAACTTAATATTTAATACATATTATTTACTTTTGCTCTTTTATAATAATATAAGTTAAACTTGACCGAAAAGTCAGTTCATTTCTAAGAAAAATAATTTTTTTCTTTGTCGATTTCATGCGATTATTCCAAATCTATTGATGATGATTAAGTTCAGATTGCACCATCCTAAAGAAGAAAAAATCCGCTTCAAAAATATAGTTTGGCCTAATTTTTTTTTTTTTTTTAAATCATTCTTTACTTGTGAATATGCTTCAGAATATTCAATATTCTGTTGGGATACAGATGCGCCACTTTTAGGAAAACATCTGCTTTTATATTAAGTTTTAATTTCGTATAATTTTTTTATATTTAACGGCGTTTGTTAAATCACAATATCTTTGTTAAAAATAACATATATAAGAATAAAAAATTAAACAGTCCCGCGAGAATCCACGTAGAGCCTACAGGTCAAGTGCTGTTACAGATATCTGATTTTAGATCTTAAGAAATATAGTTTGGCTAAATTAAATCGATTGTAAGGAGACTGTTTCGAATCGATTTAATTTAGCCAAACTATATTTCTTAAGATCTAAAATCAGATATCTGCAACAGCACTTGACCTGTAGGCTGTATATATATATATATATATATATATATATATATATATATATATATATATATATATATATATATATATATATATACACACACTTAACTTGTCAATGATTTTTTCAGCCCTTTCAACAGATACCCCACTTCCAAGAAAAGTTCTACTTTTATTATGGTTTAATTTCGTTCAAATCAATTTTGTTTCTTTTGGGATAGGTATAGAAAGAAGGCCTTATTCGATTCAGAAAAAAAAATCTATGAGAAACGAAGCCTTGCTCGACTAAATTTGTTCAAATTATTTTGCAAATATCCCGCCCTCCATTTCGATTGTCACTCCGAATTTTTCTCAACCAGCAATGTAATGCTTTTTATGATTCTTCTTAGGAAATGAAATTGAAATGCTGGTTGTGATTTATAGAAACCGGATTTTATGATAAAAAACTGAAATGTGTGGTTAAAAAAAAAAAAAGAAAGAAAATAATAATAAATCCGTAGTAGAAAGTAAAAAAAAAAAAAAAAAAAATCAGTGAAACAACCCAAATATGTAATTTCTTTAAATTATTGTCAATGGATTCCGAAAAAAAAAGTTATTTTAAAAATTATTAATTATAATAAATATTCCATTTTTAATGTAAAGGAAAAAAAAAAAGGTTAAAGAACTTCGTATATATATAAGATAATGTAAGTATAACCATTAATTAAATTATAAAAATAAATCTTTTTCTTAGGTCAATTAAATTATTTCATTTTCAATTCAGTAATACTTTTACCATATACGAAAATACAGTAATACTTTTACATGAATTTTTTTTATTAGTATCTATGTAAAAGTCAGTATGGTCATTAAACGGTCGTTGAAAATATGAACAATATATTTATAAATTATTTTATTTTATTTTGTGTGTTGATATTTACTATACAATTACAATAATTTACCATCAGAAAATTTACGGTACTTATCCAACCTTTGAAATCTATCAGCTAATAGAAAATGTACCAAATTCTTAACAAAAATATATCCACTAATTAAGCTATTTTTAATTAATTTATCATAGACTGAATCGTTTGTTTGTTTAATTAAAAGCTTCCTATGTGGTGTATATCCTGGGCTAAATGGAATATATTAACATATTTACCCAGGCTTTTGCTGAGATTGGTAGATAATGGTCGAGCTGGGCCTACTATCTGTTTCGCAGCGCGGTCATCACTTTATATGCTAAGCAGTTCTCTTGTGAATAACTAGCAGTTCATCCTCTCTTCTTACCATTAATTGTTTCGTAAATTTAATTGCAAAAAGTCAATGTCTCGGACTAAGGTGTCTGTAATTTAAATATTAAAAATAGGATCAGTAATCGATTAAAGAAATATTAACAATATTGCCTGAATTACAAGTATTAGGTGCTGTTGGATGTATTTTATGTAATATTAATATATTAGTATCATAACTACTAATAATTAAATAAAATCATTTACAAAACAAGCACGATTTTACCTGATCATAGATAGAGAATTGATGATATTAAGTTTGAAAAAACAAAAATTGGCATCTGACTCGACGATTATTAAATAATAACATAATATATAATATATAGGTTAACAAAGATATATATTTTTCTAATATTATATTTATATCTGGTTTTAATGTTTACGTTCATAACTTTCAAAATTAATAGTATCTATAATTCATGTATCTACACTATGTTAACTTTAACTAATCTTTAAATTCGTTTTGTAGACCAGATCGAATTTCTTAATGTATTCATTAAGAAAGATTCAACTAACGACAAAAAATGATAATTATTCTACGAAATAAATGAAGAAGCAGTGAAGCCATAATCGCCCGCAAATTTTATAGTTCCGAGGAACAGTTAATATTTTTTTTATCATCGAATAATTTATAATCTATTAATGATCTTTGCTTTTTTTTTGTATATAAGGATACTTATATATTATATTTTATTACAACACTAGTTGCAAACAGATATGTAATGTAGATCAGACATTTTCCAACAATTTTCAAACTCTTAGTGCTGTAAACACTAAATTGCACTTACAGCATCTGTGAATAGTTATTTGATATGAATCACTTTTTTTTTTTTGTATGCTGCTGATCGTAAACTGTACAAAGTTTAATGATTTTTACAACAATTAATACATGGTGTGCAATAATGTAAGCTACTAGGTGTCGGATAAATCCCAAGACAAAGATTCTTATATTATATTGGTATAAACATGAAAAAAGTTATTGAAATCCGTCTACAATAGCTGCTGGTGTATTCAGCGAATACACACAATGTAGATTTACGAACATAGGCAACAATTCACTTAGTACATCCTCATTGATAAAGGAAAGCGGTAAAAGTAAACACAGGGAATCTGATACTCCATCAAGGGTAGGGAAGAAAAGAATTTTCACTCGAGGTAAGATTAATGCTTTGAGGAGGGCAGGGTAACCTAAGTCACGTGATGTAGTGTTATTATAAAGAGATAATGCTTCCTTACACGGTGATCCACTTCGCGAGGGACCGAACGCCAACGCATGCCACAGACCACGACAATCATAGT